>OMLC01030547.1:26352-38887 GCA_900302585.1 Regalecus glesne
CGTTCCCAAAGTGCAGAGCTCTGTGGTGTGAGTTTAGAAGCTGGACTCGAGATGACTTTGGAATGTGGTCCCGAGGTGCGAGAGGAATCGTGAATGACAAATACAGTCATCAGCCATTCTCTCTCTCTCTCTCTCTCTCTCTCTCTCTCTTTGTGTGTCACTCTGTCTCTCTCTCTCAGTAGGCGTTATTGAGTTGACATACCAACTGGTTGAAGTCAGAGCACTGTGTTGACCAGAGGTTTAGAAAACCACCACCGCTGGATATAAAGTTCACCGTTTTGTGGCGAGGATTCGCGCCAGCTGCTAATATTTCTTTTTTTTTTATTTTTTAAGATCAACATCCTCAGGGTGGAATTCGTCAGCCGTTGAGACTCTAGCTTTTCTTTTTTTTTCTTTTTTTTTCTTATTTCAGAATGATTTAGCAATTATTAGATTAGTCGCCATTTTTACTGTGGAAGTGCTGCTTAGTGAGATTCTACAGCTGAGATTGATGGGTAAACTAGAGACATGGGATGGATGGATAGATGGATTGATGAGATGTTGGTTTGATGAGAGAGGAACTCCTTTTCTATGGCCTGTGTGTGTAAAAGTCTTGAGCATCAATCTGCTGTGTTTCCTTTAACTTGAAGGAGACTAAGCAGAGAGGTCTGGATTTTAAGATAAACCATCCTGGAACAGCGCACAGCTCTTGAATACACACACACACACACACACACACACACAGACACACAAATGAGATATACACAGGTTGACTCACATGAGTTAAAACACAGCCTGCCAAACACAGTTATCAGTGTTTGTCAGAGGGGATGGTTGTTGACAATGAGAAGATGGTGAACCAAACCTCAAATCTATAACGTCACATGTGTTTTCGCCTGCCCCAAGATTCATCTGCCAAATTAAGCACTACTGCCGCTGCTGCCTTTCCATTCAATTCCTCATCGACTGTTCTATTTTATTTTGTGTGTGTGTGTGTGTGTTGCCCAGGTCCTAAGGCGAGTGTGTGTCTCTAGCCACCATGCCGCTGTTTGGCAAGTCCCACAAGAGTCCGGCAGAAATCGTCAGGACCCTGAAGGAAAACCTGGCTGTGCTGGTCAAACAGGACAAGAAGACAGAGAAGGTAATTGGAGGCCTCCATCCGTCTCAGTGTGTCTGGTGCCTTTTTTAATGTGTCTCTAGCTGTGTATGCCTCTTGTGAAGGGGAGCATCAAGTGCTTCCATGTCTCTATGTCTTAATGCGTCTGTGTTAAGTCAGTCTTTAAGTTTATTTGTGTTTTGATGACTCCCTTTTGTCTCTCTTGGCATCTGTGTCTATGTGTGCTTCTGTGTTCATGTCTGTGTGGCTTACTGACATTGTGCATCCACCCTTCTAAATATCATCAAATAGCTTTGTGCCCTCCGATTTGTCTTAACAGATAAATGATAGCAGACAGGTTAACATGAGGGGAACTGGTTGATATAACACAAAGCACTTGAGGCAAAAATATTTTTGACATGTTTTGAAGTTAGGGCTGTCATCAGTTCACTTCCACGGGCGGCCGTTTTGGGGATAACATGTTGACAGTATAATGTGTAAATAAGGCTTGTGAGCATTCATTGCACTTTGTGAACGTGCACAGAGAGACCTGTGCACATCAGTAAGAACTGCAATATGTAAATGCCTGGTCTCAATGGATGGACAGAACATTTTCCAGGTCCAACGCCACAGGCACTTCTCTATAGACAGCCTTTTTTGCATTTGACTTCTGTTGGTCATCTGCAAATGTAAGATCTGCTAAATCTGTGTTGATCTGTAAACGAGAGCCACTTTTCACAATGGGCAATGGTGTGGTCTGGTCAATCCCAACAACACACCTCAACCAGACATGAACATGGGGCCATGATTGCCACAGGGGATTTTAATGTTGTACATGATTGAGTAAACCAGAAGCCATACCAGCATGTATCCTGGTTCTGCTGAACGAAGGAAGCTAAGCACCTGTGGGCTCGCTGCTGGAAGTGGTGTTGGTAAGCCAGTAGGGGGCAGACTTCCCTCTGGTCCTAGTAAACAATAATAAAAGTCCCAATGCTCCGGTGCAGTGTCAGGGATGCTGTGTTGTAGAAAGTGCAGTCCTGGATGGCATGAGAAACTAAGGTCCTGACTCACTGGTCATATAAGATCCCATGGCCCTAAAAAAAGAGAAGGGGTGTCCTGGTGAAATGAATCCTCAACCTGGCTCTCCATCTGGCCACCTAGACCTACTAGGTTCCTATATCCGGCCTGTTACTGTTGGTGAAGTTTGATGTCCAGCAGGTGGACGTGCCTTTCATGGTCACACGTTCTGTGTTGAAATGGTGTAGTAGCCTCACAACAGGTTTTAGACAGGAAAACGAGGCTAAATTGACAAAATGTCAAGGGACAAAACAATGTGTTGAGACAATGCATTTATACATTACAATCATTCAAAGAAGTCCATTTACAACTTCAGTATACAAACACTTATACCCGAGTATATACATTGAGATACATGCTCTCACATCTCCATAAATATTAAAATATCAGGATGCATGTTGAACCTGAGCACGCATTTGCAAATAATGTCAACACAATGGCCCCATTGATGGGTAAGTACCACTAGAGAGCCACAAGGGGGCAGCAGAGATATTTTGGCTTCACTTTTTGAATGCACCGGTTTTTATCACTTGCATAGTCCATGGACTTGCTCAGGTGTGTGTGTGTGTGTGTGTGTGTGTGTGCACGCGCAGTGTTCCAGCGTTTGTATCTCAGTGTCTGTGTATGTGGCTTCAGAGTGACAGTCCTTTGTGAAAGCAGAGTAGAACAGCCTGGCCCCGTCATCTTATGACACTTCCCTGTCAAGACTCCCTCTCATCCCTCTCACTCACACTCAAACACACACACACACACACTTGCAGAGACCCAATACTATCCCAGGCTACAGCCAGTGGCAACGTTTGCCCTTTTGTCCTCCTCTGTCAAACCTGGCAACCCCTTCCCCGATGTCAGCTGAACCCACTCTTAAGCAGAGGTGGCATGTTTGCCTGGCAGCTCCTGACTAGATGTTCACAGCTTTTATCCACTGCTGCAGCCAACGTGACACTGCTAACCTTGTCCATGGGATTCAACCCTTCTGCAGAATTGTTTGCATGTGTATTTGGTCGATGGATTCATTCTTATATAGCCCTTTTCTAACCTAGTGACCACTCAAAGTGCTTTACATCATATGCCTCACGTTCGCTGAGCGTGGGGGATTAACGCCAGATGTCCCTCCACAGTTCTACAAGGTGAACATGGGCCCATAGGTGCCGGTGCATTCGACAACATAGTGCAATGTTACATCTTTATTCAGCAGATGTTTTATCCCAAGTGACGTAAACCTGAGTTAATACGACACAAGCAGGGATCTGGTCAGGAGTGAATGATGCGAAGGCCCCGACGCTAAGCTCGAGTGCGACAGGACGTAGGTGCTATCGGGTAATTCCCAGAGGTGATGAACATGGTGCATAGAAGCAGAATTGTCCCACATAGCCCAACATTCATAGGTAGCATCCAACAGCAGCCACATACCTAAGACTGAACACATCGGGGTTTTCACTCGAGTTGGCTGATGAGAGCTCTGCTCAGGTCTGTGTGGGTGTGTAGTGGGTGTGTACACTCTGTGATTGACTGACCCTAACACTTAGCCTTGTTTCACCTGGTAGGAGGGAAAACTCCCCTTACTGGTCCTTTTGAGAGGACGTGGGACAGGCTGGCCTTACCCTGTCCCATGTGTAGCTCCACCCAACCTCAGAGGAGGTTCCATCAGCTCACATGACCTACCTGCAGACATGTGCATGTGTGCTAGATCTTTAAAAGACTGGTTTAAAGAAAGTGTTGGTTGTTTTTTGTTATACTTGCACTACTTCATAGCTTGGAAAAACTGGTGAAAAGTGGTTCTCAGTGTTGTGTCATATTACTTACCTCTGACTTTGCCCCTCCCCCCTCTCCCTTGTGGCTTCTTCAGGCATCCGAGGAGGTGTCGAAGTGCTTGGTGTTGATGAAGGAGATTCTGTATGGGAGCAACGACAAGGAGCCACACACAGAGACAGTGGCCCAGCTAGCCCAGGAGCTGTACAACAGTGGCCTGCTCATAAGTCTGGTGGAGAACCTCCAGGTCATAGACTTTGAGGTAAAGATGGATGAAAAGACAAGACAGATATAAATAGACATTCACATACAAACCTTGAGTACTTGGGTTATTTCCAGTTTTATTAGAGATTAAACAGTCAATGGCACCTTGTTCACAGAAAGCCTCCATGTTGCCAGCATGGAGGTGAGGTGGTATAAAGGAAAAGAGTAGGGACCAGTAGATATAGGAGGAATTAATTCAAACAGTTGGTTGATTGTGGAAGATGGTGGAACAAAGTCCTGGTTCAAAAAGGAAAAAATAACAACCAAGACATGACTTGTATATCAATGGACAGATGTATGAGGGGACATTTAGTTATTAGCTTCAGTTGTTGGCTCGTAGTGTAGGTAATGTCGAAGTCTGACTTGAGTGAAAAAGCAGTGACGGATAAGGATTTCCTGTGGAAGACCAGGTCATGACCAGATGAGAATGGATCGATGGAAATAGGAGCATGTGTATGTTTCAACAGGGAAAGAAGGATGTGTGTCAGATCTTCAACAACATCCTGAGGAGGCAGATTGGGACACGGAGCCCCACCGTTGAATATTTCTGTTCTCACCAAGAGGTCCTCTTCATACTGCTGAAGGGGTGAGACAGACACATACACAGACATGAATAGGTATACACAGACTCACCATCGCATGCAGACTGAAATGTAGTAATGTGATGATACACTCACATCTAATCAAATCCAAAGGGATGAGCTGTACAAACTGGCCAATAGACTCATCAAGACACTGCTGTCTTTAGTGCTGTGGGTTTTCCTTATTTTGGTGTGGATTGAGCAAAAGTAAATTATATTTAGGTACTACTTCCCATTTCTCTGGTCTTGTTGAAAAGTGACCAGATGAAACAAGCCAGACTTGGTCACATGTGATTTTTGACAGGCTAAATTAGGATACATCCGCTCCTATTCAGCCAGGTGATACCCGTCGTATCACATCTTCAGGAAGATTAGTGTAGAGTGATGAGTGACTTGTACCATGACGAGCATAGCTGACCATGTCCAATGTGCAGTTCCAGGTCTTCAGCCAAGCAATTCTCTCCAGGTCCTTTCAAAGAATAGGGGTAGCAAGAAAACGTGGTTCCTTTACAAGAAAAAGCAAGTAGAAGTTAGCAAACACATAGTAGTGTCCTAACAAAATGGCCACCACAGTCACCTGTCATTCATCGTTCAAGCTTTCTGTCAGGGCTGGGAATAATGCTGGACCCACAAAATGTCTTGTTCAGCTTTTCTTTATTTCGGAGTCAAACATTGTCAAATTAATATATTGAATCTAATTTTACTCGTGTTCAAGAACAAGAAGTGCTTTCATTTTCACTTCAAAATACTAGTACTAGTATATTAGTAGCATTGAGCTAAAACAACCAGCATTCCACCAGAACTGCAGCCATTCATATTCCTGCCACCCCTTCCCCTGCGTGCAGGTATGAGATGCCTCAGGTAGCCTTGAACTGTGGGATCATGCTGAGGGAGTGCATCCGTCATGAGCCACTGGCAAAAGTGGTTCTTCACTCCGACCACTTCAACAGTTTCTTCAACTATGTGGAGATGTCCACATTCGACATTGCCTCAGACGCCTTCGCCACCTTCAAGGTACCTCCAGCTAACTGTTGATGAGTTGTGGGCATACTGATAATCCTGCAGATATTTGTGTCACTTTAAAAGTTCACTCCCTTCGACTTCTGTTTATGTTTAGCATTCATATTATTTTGTTTTTTTTATCTTGACAAGACAACAAAAACTTGGGGTTTACATTTTTCAGTTGGTCTGTATTGCCTTTGCATCATGGAATTGCTATAATCCTTATTTCTCCTCTTCACAGGATCTCCTGACAAGACACAAAGTCCTTGTGGCTGAGTACCTAGAGCAGAACTATGATGCTGTAAGTGGCCTGACAAACACAAACCTTGAAGTTAAAAGAAATATTATGCAAACTTGGGCTTTCCTGAACCTTTTTTTGTAAGAAAAAAAACTTTGGACATTCAGTGCATTTTCTGAATGAATAAAAAGGTCACATAAAGGATCAGCTCTGAGGCCTGACTTGTTTGCAATGTGATGGACAGGTTGACAGACAAGATCAGGTAGGATGCTTCTTGGACTATGGTGTCGGTAGATGACATTATGATCTGTAGTGAGAATAGGGAGCAGGTGGGGTTGAGTCTGGAGAAAAGAGGAAGGAAATTTGCAGGAGCAAGATGGATGCATATCCTTAAAAGAAGGGGAAGGATGCTGGTATACTGGGAGAAGGATGCTGAATATGGAGCTGCCAGGCCAGAGGAGAAGAGGAAGACCAAAGAGGAGGTTTATGATGTGGTGAGGGAGGACATGCAGGTGGCTGGTGAGACAGAGGAAGATGTAGAGGACAGGAAGAGATGGAGATGATGATCTGCTGTGGGGACCCAGCTAAAAGTAGTAGGCTTAATTGGCCAAATTCCTTTAAAGCTCCCTAAATGTTGTTAACCCCTAAAGTATCTGAGTACTGCAGATGTGTCTGAATACCAACCTTTTGAATGAGCATTCGATCATCATCCAAACCCACTTTGTTTTTGATATTTTCAGTCACTGTCAAAGAAAAAGTCTGAGAATCCAACTTGATGACTTGAATAGCAGCTTAGTTTATTAGTTACGGTCTTGGGTTCCAGCAGTTTCCAAATGCTTCCTCCATAAAAGTGGGAAACCTGACCTTACTGAACATTTATTGAGGAAGCATTTGGAAACTGCTGGAACCCAAGACGATAACTAATAAAATAAACTGCTAAGAAGGATGTGAAGATATAGTTGGATAAACTAAAATGTGAATAAGGAAGCAACCTCACGGGACACCAGACAGAACCCCTGACACAAAGTTAAACCAAGTGTTTACGTGCATGTCGTTGCAGGTGTTTGCTGACTACGAGAAGCTACTCCACTCGGAGAATTACGTCACCAAGAGGCAGTCACTAAAGGTTTGTCTTAGTTTATACATAGTGAGCATTTACTTCAGACCAGGGGTCCCTCTGCACTGTTGGTAGAGTACCAATGATCTGCAAAGTGCTCCTCATTTCACATGTTTGATTTATGTGGGACACCCGTAATGATGCATGTGGTGGAATGGATTTGCTGAAGGTAGCTGGTGAAGGTCAAAAGTGGGCATTCCTGTGTGAAAGTGGGTGTCCCATATAAACTATGTATGATTAACACGGTGGGAAGTCAGTACAGCCGCATGGAAGCTTGTGTTCCCCTTCAGAGACTGACTACAGGAAAACCAGTGGGCAGACCACGCCTCTAGATCAAATACTAGACTAATGCATTGTACAAGAGGAGATCAGAATCAGTTTAATGGCCATGTGGGTTTTCACTTGAATGGAATTTGACTCCAGTTTTGTGCTCTCACAGGTGGTTCACCTTCCTTATCCTGCTAACCCCTTGTCCACTTGTTCTCTAGTTACTAGGTGAGCTGCTGCTGGACAGACATAACTTCACAGTGATGACGCGCTACATTAGCAAGCCAGAAAACCTCAAACTAATGATGAACTTGCTGAGGGACAAGAGCCCCAACATCCAGTTTGAAGCCTTCCATGTCTTCAAGGTACACACACCGCCCTTATTGCCACAACATGCTGATTACAACTATATTGGGGCCATAGCGAACCAACTTCCCACCGTGTGCCACATGGAACATACGTGGCAAGTCTCATGTGACGTGTTGATTCTTGTAATGCAGGGTTAAATGCAGAGGACATATAAATGCTGCTGATTCTTTATAGAAAATTATAAAAAGGACACATACATTAGAAAAACCATGGGAAGCTTAAGAAACAATTTAAAGAATGTAAAGACTTTGAGCTGTTATATTTGGTCTTTGGCAGACAAAAACTTTGATTACCCATTGTTATTATTATTATTATTATTATTATTATTATTATTATTATCATCCTCTCCAAGAAAATCCTCTCAAAGTTTCTTGCTGCATGCTCAGTAGTCCAGGTATGGAAATATTGATCCTCTCAAAGTCGTCTTCTAAACCCCCTCACCCATAAGACATTAAGTGCATGATGTAAGGCAATGTAACAGAACTATATATTCAGATGTTCTTGGCAGCTGATGATTGCATGAAAGAGACCTGTGCTAGCTAGCTAAGATTTTAAAAGAGTCACTTGACATATGGGATGGTCCATCTCTTAGTAGTTGGCAGATTCGATAGATGCCAGGACTGTCATCATCCTTTGCCCTGTCCACTCCTCAGGTGTTTGTGGCAAACCCCAACAAGACACAGCCCATCATTGACATCCTGCTCAAGAACCAGACCAAACTAATCGACTTCCTGAGCAACTTCCAAAAAGATCGCACAGACGACGAGCAATTCAATGACGAGAAGACCTATCTAATCAAACAGATCAGGGATCTGAAGAAACCGGCCTCCTAGAGAACCATCCTCCCCCTGCCCTTTACCTTAACTTTTTATTATTAATAGGAACACATAGAAGAAAATACATTAACAAGGGTATCTCTATTTAAGTAAAATCGTAATGATGTTTTTTTCCATCAGTTGTTTAAAGAATAGTTCTCAATCACTGATCCAGTTTTTGAAATTTTTCATGATTTCTTTTTTTAATCTGTAGTGTGTAACTTCACAATTTGTGGAGGTGGAGATAGTTGATTTGTTCTAATGGGGAACCAGTGGTTAAAAAGTGTAGGTAAAAATCATTCAACCTGGGAGACATAAAGCAAGTTAGCTATGACCAAATTGCTTGAGTTGGTTCGTTCAAGCACATAATGTACATACTGTTCAACTTAAGCTGCCAAAACCTGAACAAGTGGTTGAAATTAGGTTTAATTTTGGACTTGTGAATTGGTTTTATTTTGTTTTGTTTGACCCGTTATGACGGAAAACTATTTCAGTTGTATGGTTTTGGCGAAATTGGCTAGCTGAAGTCAGGTAGTAGTTGATAGCAATGCACGCGCTGATCAGATGGGGTTGAAATCTCTCAAAAAGTAATACATGGCAGATGTCATAAAAGGTTCATTTTTACATGTTACTATCAGTCCCCATGTGGGGATGGACATGGCGTTCTGAGGATTGAGGCTGGATGCCCTTACTGACACCCCACGGTGGGCACTAGCTACTACAGTAGGGGTCACAAACACGGGAATTATCAGTCATGTAGGAGTAGCCATTTTTAATTGGAGCTTGTAATTAAATGTCATTCATTTTAATCACTGGTTCTCTCTGGTGGTGGCTGGAAGCACTTTCTGTGTAATGATTTAAACCTTTGTAGATCTTAAAACTGAATATTGTTGTCACAGGGCTCAAATGTATTTTTTTTAGTATCATTTTCTGTCCTGTATATGAATTGTACACCTGACACGAGTGCCATCGTGAGAGAAGTGAAGAACAAACAGAGGGCCCTCTGTTTGGGGTCCGGGTCTCCTTACAGATGAAGAGGTTGGCTGGGAGACGGCTGTTTTGATTTGAGTTCATGGCTCTTCTTTCCGTGTTGTAATGAATTCTT
The DNA here is from genome assembly GCA_900302585.1 of Regalecus glesne. Lineage (NCBI taxonomy): Eukaryota > Metazoa > Chordata > Actinopteri > Lampriformes > Regalecidae > Regalecus > Regalecus glesne. The sequence goes on from OMLC01030547.1 coordinate 36,015, forward strand.
TGGCTATTTGTCCCGGTTTTGGATTTGAGGTTGGTGTTTGTGTTAAAAAAATATATTCAGAGGTGCCTTTTTGTTCTATTTCTTTTCCCAAGGGGAGCTTAATTATTATGTTGATGAAAATATGCTCTGGATAGGACATATTTGTTGTGATTAAGCAGTGAACCTCTCAACTCATTAGATTTGAGTTGCACTGTCGACAAAACGTTTTCCTTTAGGAACTCCTTGTAGGTTGCAGTTGTGCGTGGACCAGGGTTTGGGTTTCCCCCATGTTTCGTAGCTAAAGTGCAGTAACTCACCATTACGCTATAATCACGTCAGCCACAAGGTCACCAGGAGATGTGAAGCTGCCTGAGGCCCAGACTCATGCAGGGGCGGGGGGTCTTCAGAAGAGTCCAAAGCTCACCTATTAAAAGAATAAGGTGCAGATTCTGAAAATTAGTGATGAAAATGACAGCCGGTGTCTTTTAAAGACCACATGTTACATAACAATAAAGACATTAATGATGGTGGTTTCATAGCTGACATGTACATTCTGATAGACTGAAGACTGGACATGGGCCAGACCAAACTAGAACAACGTTCATACTCCAGAGAACAAACTGCACGTCTGTACTGTTCAGTTTCATGTACGTTCATCATCTTCCAGTTCAGCAGACGTGTCATTTATGTGAAGTCCTAGTTTCACTGTCCCTTAATGTCCAGCGTGTGTCACGACAACACGTAAAGAGCAATGGGTCAGCAGGGAGATGCCTGTAGAGACATGAACCAGTAGCTTGTCTTGGTCTAAGGGTCAGGAGTAGTAACCTGTGGATGCCTCTCAATACACTCTTCCCAGGTGTAACATTCACATCTGCAGCTACCCTAAACCCGATTCACCTCATTTGTTCAACACTATAGACTAAAGAGTTGAAAACAAACCCGTTTTTCAGCTATGAAGTTGTTTCCCCACTGATTGATGAAACCTTTGGATAAGAGCAAGGTTTGTCCCTGAGTCTCACTGGATGATCTGTATCCCGTGTGTGTCAGAAGAGCTCTATCAAGACAGTGACGTTTTCATGCTTTGGGGTTACAAATAACTGCTGTGTTGAAAACAAAGGATTTCACTCCTCCTCCAATCCAGAACTAAATCCTGTTGTTTTGACGTTATTTAGTGCAGGTGAACATCTTTGAGACGGCCATGTGTTGGATTGGCTACCTGTCCGGGATCCCACCACATAGAAATGAGGGTAGAAATATAGATCACTAGTGTATCAGACTGAAGATACACTGATTTTAATAGCGAGTGAGGGACCCGTGGCAATGGACAACAGTGGCCAACCCATGTGATGGGACCAGACCTTTCCATTGGGAGTTGAACCATTTAACACGTCTCCACACTGAGCCTGTTAAACCAGCAGGTGAGGAGACCATTTAGGTTCTTCTGGTTCTCCCACGTCCCTCTGGCGGCATGCCGGTACAGCAGAAAGCTGTTAGAGATTCATAGAAAACCTCCCTGAGCCCACGTCAAACCCAGTTTTACAGCCTGTTCTAGGATTTATACCGTCGACCTCCATAATCCAGATTATAAACGCCACGACGCGATGTATGACGTAAAATGGAGGAACCGGAAACCGGAAAATAAAATCCAGTCATGTGACAGTCAACATGGCGACTTGAACTAATTATGAAATGTCTGTCATATTTTCGTATCATTGTATTTTTTATACTGTTTTGGACGAGCGGTTTGACGTGTGCTAAAAGGCCGCAGAACCGCTCCATCTCTCAGGTGGGGCACATGGGGGCAGATGTTCAAGACGGAGCACAGCGGTATGTACGACGTGTGGTGGGAACGTAGCACAGATGGTAAGTGTTAAGTGTGTGTGTGTGTGTGTGTGTGTGTGTGTGTGTGTGTCACCATTGTCAGAGATGTCCAGGGTCCCCACGCAGGACACCCGAGGAAACAGCTCCTGAATCACCCCGGCACCTGCTGACTTCAGCTGAGGACGGAGACAGAAAAGGACAAAGAGCCGTGAGGATAAAATACTGAACGAGGAGAAATTAGAGGGAATGAAGAGGATGCAAGTGAAGAGGCCTCCAGACGCCGCTCCTGAAGGCAGAGACTTTACCTCACAGCCGCTGATGTCCAGATGCAGATCGGTGATGTGCGGGTTGTTGGACAGACCCAGGAACAGAGCTCTGCAGGACAATACAGAGAGGTTAGAGGAGGGATATGAGAGACGAGGGGAAAACAAGGGGCTGGGCGGGACAGAAGAGGATGTGGAGGCCATTAAAGAGGAGGGGAAATAAAGTCTAACAAGCTCAGAGAGGAAGTCGAGGACTAAAAACCAGAGACGGCAGCAGAAGTTTAGACAAGAGGAATGAAAGAGGAGTGACGAGAGAGAAGCTGACCAGCATGAGGACGGAGGGTCTCTGGAGTCTCCCTCAGAGACAGGGGGAGAGGGTCAGTCATCATGAGGGTCTCAGAGTAGAGCCTCTGCTCCTCTACCTAGAGAGGAGCCAGTGGAGGAGGTTCAGCATCTAGTCAGGAGGCCACCTGGTCTCCTCCCTAGTGAGGTGTTCCAGACACGTCCAAACCACGCCAGGACCCCCCCATTCAGGGGTCCTCTGGTGGTGTAGGGGGGTAAGACACCTATGTTCAGTACATCTCTGTGTCATGCAGTTGGGTGTTAGAATCCCAGCTGCACCGTTTCCAACCACAGCCTGAGGTCCATAGTTAGTGGGTCATAATTGGAGGAGACACATGCTACCACTTCCTCCTTCCTGTTGACGTCCTAGAGGGGCAACAAATAGTGACAGAAATCGACAACTTGGGGAATTTGGGTGGGAAATAAGGGGAAAACACTTCAAGTAAATAAATAAAAAAGACGCCCCAG
>OMLC01030593.1:8750-19717 GCA_900302585.1 Regalecus glesne
AACAATTTTTGAAGTATGGGTGGGCATATTATCCTGCTGAAAGGTGCCATTGCTATACCATGCCATGAAGGGATGTGCTCTGACTGCAAAAATGTTTAGGTAGGTGTTACATGTCAAAGTAATATCCAGATGAATGCCAGGACCCAAGGTTTCCCAGCAGAACATTGCCCAGAGCATCACATTCGTACTGCTGGAGTGCCTTCTTCCCACAGTGAATCCTGATGCCATCACTTTCCCAGGTAAATGGCACACACACCCACCACCCATATGATGTGAAAGAAAAAAAGATCCATAAGACCAGGCCACTTTCTTCTTTGTGCCATGGTCCAGTTCTACAGCTCACATGATTGTTGTAGGCACTTCTGGTGGTGGACAGGGTTCAGCAGGAGCACTCTGATAGATCTGTGGCTAAAGAGCCGTATTTGAGACAAGCTGTGATGTACTGTGTGTTCTAACACATCTTTATCATAGTCACCATCAACATTTTCAGCAATTTGAGCTACTATAGCACTTCTGTAGGATAGGACCACGTGGGCTTGATTTTGAGCACTTTTGGTGGTTACCGACCACTTCATACTGGGAACACTCAATACGAGCTGGTGTTATGGAGATGCTCTGACCCAGTTGTTCTGCCATAACAATTTGGCCCATGTCAAAGTCTCTCAGATCCTTATGGTTACTCATTTTTACTACTTCCAACACATCAACTTCAAGAGCTGACTTTTTAACAACTAGACTAACCCCTTCCTGTGGGACAACAGAAACCATTGGATTAAAAAAAGTCACCTAAGTGAACCTAAAAGTGAGGAGACTTGGCTTTGCTGGACTTCATGTGATATTGCTATGCAGTGAATGCCAGGGTGACGTTTTACTTCATTTCCTTCCAGTATTCTCCTACGTTCCTAATGCCAGAAAGGGAAGACAGCCACCCATAGAAACCTGAGACCCAACCACTGGCGCCCTCTAGAGTCGAAAGCTTTTAATGTAATAGCAATGTGTTAATACATGCCTTGATGCCATTCGGAAACAGATTGGTAAACATGTCTCCTGGAGCTCAATGTACCTACTGATGCCAATTGAATAAAACCTTTCATTCCTCCATTCACTTCAAGAAATTGGAAAGACCTGGTGTTACGACCATATTAGACTTTTACATTGAGCGTGTTTTTGCCTCTTTCAACAAATTGTTGACGAGATAGGACTGCCCAGACAAAACTTCTTGAGGTACTTACAGATAACGGGCTATGTCCAGAAACATGTCTCCTTATGTTAGACAATGATTCACTCCACAATTAGGTAAATTGCCAGATGTTCCCCTTATTCCCCTCGGCTAAAATCAAATCTTTACATGAACACACAAGAGGGTAAAGTAGACCTCTAATGTATAAGGGCAATGTGGGAAAGAGATCTGGGTGTCCAGATTAATGGAGAACAATGAATCATAGTCTGAAGTGCGTACACAATTTGAGATCATACACATACTATTTCATTCAAAGGTGAAATTCCACAAGTTATTCGGTTTCACCAATACATGATACATGTCAGAAAAGGCGAGGGCACTTACAATTTTATGCAATATACCAAATTCGAGAATTACTGGATTATCATTACGCGCACTCAATCATCCAATTAGTGAAATTGCAAAAAAGCTGAATCAGTACATCTGGATACAGCATTTTATTGAGAGAAACATTTCATCACTCATACAAGTGACATCTTCAGTTCAAGCTGATTTCAGGCATCCCCTCCCTTATAAACAATACAGTTAGTTGTAGGACAACCAAAATGCAACCATCATATGAAAAATGGCCATTTACTGGAGTTTCAATGGTAATGTGTACTATTCACAGAGGACTGGAGAGTAGTTGCAATCACAGCATTGTAAAATGGTGACAGATGTACGCTTAGCCCCCCCTTGGTTCAGGGATGGTTGTTCCCTGTTCTCATAGATGGCCTATTTGATTCCCCATACTGGATCAAAGTTGGTACATATTATTTCTAAAACACTTGCAAGCTAAGGAAAACTAAACCCCCAGACCATTAATTTAAATGTATTTGAGGCAACGAGTAGCCTCTCATTGGCTCACCAATACTTTCTTCATTTCTGTCTCATTTCTGCTAAGAAATGTATACATTATACTATAGAAGGGGAAAGACATACCTAATGTAAAAATATGCTTGCTGACCTTGCAAAGACACTGGAGATGGAGATTTTAGATATTTTAGGATGGGTTAGGCAGATATGGCAACCTTTCATTCAACATCTGGATGGAACATTTAACAAAGTTTAACTATTATCCCTAATCACAAAAAAAGGTGAATCAGTTCAACTGGAAAATAAATTTGAACCGATTCACCCTTTTTGTGATTATTGAGCATGCATCAAGACATTCAAATGCCATCCCTTACTTAAAAAACACTATATTGGGGTAGGAGAGAGGGATTTATGATATATAATCATTTGACAATCTCACCAGTTTATAGATATTTTGCTAAGGTTCTTTTTCTATGTTTTGCTTTTTCTTTTTCTTTGTATTTCCTTTTGGGGGTTTGTATGTCTGTATGTGTGTTCGTTTGTGTAAAATAGACAAAATGAATGAGGATTTGTGTATTTATGTCACTATGGCCTAAAGTACGTGCTTGATTATGCTGTCTGTCTCTGAGAGAGACCACCTGAATGCTACATCGCTATAGTAAATTTGCCTGAATCACAGCTTAAATTATTGCCTGTTGTTAGAAATGATATATCGATGAATAGGTATATAATAATGTATCTTATTAATAATTGTCAGCTACTGTCCCAAACACCTGAATAAACTATCTTTAAAAAAATTAAAAAATACTTAACTCCTGCTTAACACTATATCTCACCCTTTGACAGGTACCATTGGAATGAGATAATCAATGGTATTCACTTGCCTGTCAGTGGTTTTAGTGTTTTGGCTGATCAGTGTATCTTTGGATCAGATGGAGGGATTCTGTTTCTCCACTCCCTTCAGACCAGAGGTTATGGGTAATGAGGCCTATTCTGCTATCACACTCCCCCCCTCCCTCGTTCCCCTCCTCACTCACATCATTGCATGCTTTCAAATTGTGCATTAGGCAGAGAAATGCTCAGCTCAGGAGTTGTAATAGGGGCTGGCATTGCCCATTAATACAGCTCCATTACATGTCTGTAGACATGTGCAGGGTACGAGAGATTAGAGGAAAAAGAGAGCAACTGATGACTCCTGACCTTTGTGATGTGTGTAGTGGTGGTAGTGCTGGTGGTTTCCGAGGTGATGGTCTGGGCACTCAGCAACACCCCAGGGTCTGCGTCACCATTGGTGTCAACCTGTTTGTTGATAGTCAAACACTGTGTTTCGGAAGGACATTCAAGCTTTCTGACAACCACAGCACATTAGTCAATGTTAAATGACAGGGGAAGACATTTGTTGAGTCTTAAGTGAAAAATGTATATAAGTAGTGGTTGTAATCTCAATGTGTCAGAGAAAATCACAAGAGACACTCTTATGTGCCCCATTAACCTACTCCTTAATATATTTTTCGATAACTGATATAAAAAGGAAGCTTTAAACTGTGGGTAATATTACAGTTTGAGGTGTATATAGGTCATTACATTACATTACATTACAGGGATTTAGCAGACGCTCTTATCCAGAGCAACGTACAACAAGTGCATAGGGTCAAGGTACAAAGGATACTGGATCAACACTAGAAGCTAGATAACAATCCTAGTGCCATCATAAGACTCAATGCAACATCAACTAAGGAAAATAAACCTAAAGTAAATTAACAATTATTCAACCATTCATTAATACCTCTGCTGCCTCGTAGGTGATGGTCTTTGTTTCTGTGTGGACTACAGGCACCTCTTTGGTACACAGCTCTTCCTGCAGCACAGCCTCAGGACTCTGAAACAAATGAAAAAAAAAGAAACAGAAGGAAAGAGATTTAAGTTCATGTACTTCAGATGTTCCAGTTCTCAAATCAAAGCTTGGGTGTCATATATTTGGATTTCTTACTTCATGGGTGTGCTTTGCTGACAGTGTGGCTTTGTCCTTAAATTAGCCAACACTTCTATAGCACCATAAAAAACATAACCTCATCCACACAAAGAAATGCAGCATGGTCGTAAACTAAGCCAGTCACTGTCATTTATAGGCACGCAAACATGTTTAAGTTAAGAGGGGAAAATGAACGAGATGCAAAGCACAAAGTTTCCATCAAGTGTGTGCGTGTGTGCAGGCACATGCAATTAGATAGGTTACCTGATTCAGTCAGGAACAAACAGTGAAGCTAGAAAACTGAGATGGAGGTCTGTGCTGACGTTTACCTTGGATTATTAGTGGCAGATAGTGCCAGTGAGACTGACTGACGGGTGTCTGCAAGTGTGTGCATGAGGCAGCTCTCAGGGGTCAAAGTGCTGATCTGAGACTACCTGACAGCTTGACTTTCTGGTTAACTTTTCATCATTCTACACTTGAGCCCGACTTTCCACCTCTTCCTTTCAGGCCACTTACATCCATTTTAAAGTCATCATTTTTACACAGTCAATATATGTTCCAGGGGGCGGCATGGCTCAGTGGGTAGAGTGGTCACCTGGCGATCGGAAGGTTGCAGGTTTGATTCCCGGTCCTGCAGAGAAGCGTGTCGAGGTGTCCTTGAGCAAGACACTGTTCCCCTAACTGTTCTGCCCTGTGATAGACTGGCGACCTATACAGGGTGTACCCCGCCTTTCGCCCAATGAGAACAGAGATAGGCTCCAGTTCCCCCACGACCCGCTTTCGGATTAGCGGTTGACAATGGATGGATGGATGGAATACGTCTACTTGCTGTTCTAAAGTCAACCCCAACCTGCCTGCTCCAGCTTCATTATGGTAGCCTTCCTGCTTAGGTGAGAGAAACGCCTCTCCATTTTTATAATGGTCTACTTATGGCAAGTATACAGGGTCAATGATGACCCTCGAATATCTGTCTTTCTCTGTGCTCATCAAAGTCCCATCCTCCGTACCTGGAAACCTCCTCTCCCTTATCCTCATCTACCTCCACCTCATACTCTGCAACTGCTGCTGAGCACAGCAATGCAGGCTCAAGAGGCATGAGAGTATAAGCAAGCCAGTGATTACTTAAACCCCCTGTTTTTTTCTAGCATTTGTATTATGGCTATCAGCTCTGACTCTGTGAATGCATTTTGCTGAAGTTTTCCTTCTGAAGGTGTAATTAGTACGGACACAGTACTAACAGAGTTTGGTTGATCTGTCCTCTTCAGTATGTTCTCTCTCATTTGTTTTCAGTGTGTGTATGTCCACAGCTACTCCTGATCCTGACACTAATATTACCATGCATTCTAGATTCATTTCTGTGGGGCCTATATAAACTGGCTGTAGTGCCTCCATTGCATTATATGGTGGCCTGGCCTTCACAGCCTCTGAAGTGTGGATATTCACCATGGGTCCTGTCGACTCAGCTGGTGTCCCCTCTGTCTCCTCGGGATCTCCCTGCCTCTCATCCAACATGGCAGATGTCTGTGAAGGATAAGATTACCATTAGATGACCATCTCTATCACAATTCAAAAGAAGAGGTGAGGGAAATCACACGCCACAAGGTCTTGCATCACACCTGTTAGAGGTAAACGGTTTGTTATGTAGATCTTTGGTAGCATAAGAAATCCATATTGAAATGCAAAAGGTAGTGCTATTCTCAGACAATCTACACTTTTCATTTCAACCAAAAAAACAAAAAACACCTCTGTGGCTTATTCTTTACTGTAGAAGGCCCTAGGAGGGCGTGGTCACCTTTGGTGAGGTGGGACTCAGAGAAGAGGAGACCCATCCCAGCGTTGACTGATGGGACAGATGAACAGAGAGACATATATGAAGAGAGAAGGAGAAAGAGAGGACAGTCAACAAAGGACCCAGTGAATACCAGACAAAGAGCAAATAGAGAGAATGGGAAAATGACAGCTTTGGAAAAAAATGAGCGTTGATTGTATGGGTATTTTAACAATTTGATTTTTGCTTACAAACTCAATCTATTGATACTAAAATCAATTTGAATAAATCCACAAAAATACACTGAAAATTATTTTTTGGAATTGGTGTGGCTACCAATGGCAAATTCCCAATGATAGGCATGTTTTTCAAAAACTAGTAGACGAGCATTTGGAAATTTCCTCTCAATTAGACCCATACAATTTTATCCTGTTAGACTTCTGGTAGCAGACAGGAGATTGTGGTGAGGGAGATGGGGGATAATGGGAGCAGTGGCATGTAGCCAGGGCTATGAAGTCACTGCTTTTGGTGGTTCAGATGATTAGAGAGCTGAAAGAAAAAGTGATGGTGGCTGAGCAAAATGACAACGCCCCCCCCGACAAAAGCCAACAAATTCCCCCATCAACGGTTATGAGCCAAGTGTTGAAATAAGACAAGCTTATTATCAGTAAAAATAGAAATAAAAATCACAACAGAAAAAAACACATTTATCAAAAAGAAGCAGAGCATCTGAGGGCAACAAAATCCTGCAGGTTTGACTAATTTGATGGTACACACTAATTACTTGAGGCCATGCAAAGCAGTTGGTTACACTGTTGATAAACTGGCTGGGATACAGGTTAATGGGGTGGGAGGCTGCAGGGGTTGGTGATGACGGGGTGTGGAGATTAACTTAAGGTTGAACTGGTCATACAGTACCACCGCTAGGGATGTAGTTGATGGCTCTGTAAGAATTTGAGCAGCAGTCGCGCTGATCTGTGATTGCTCAGTCTGGACCTCCTCAAAGGTGAAGAGCTCTGTTTTCTGTTGGAGTCCATGAGAGGTCTTCGTCTGTTCAACATACCTGGTAGACAAGCTCGTATCCTCTGCTCCTTCGGTTGTACTTGTCACCTGGGATACCCATGCTGCCATAGCCTTCTTTGGTGAGTCGACACCTTTTGTCCGAGTAAGCTCGACCTGTTTGGTCTCCACCATCACACACGTCTTGTCTGTTGTAGCATCTGTACCACTGGGTGTCTCTTGTTTGATGGTTGGTGTAACTGTCTTCATTTCAAATGCAGAGGGGGAATCTTCCATATCATCTCGGGCCTTTTCAGAGATGACAAGCTCTTCCCTCTCACTATGCATCTCTGGCTCTCCCATCTCAGTGTCCATGTTGTCCTCCGCATCCTTCAGGATAATGAGAGTCCCTTTCTTGTCACTGATGGCCTGGGACACTTCCTGTCTGACGGTAGTGGGGCTTGTCTTTACCACGGATCTCTCTGATGGCTCATCCTGTGAGTCAGGGGTCTTCTTCTGCTCTCCCTTCTCCTCCTTCCTTAAGGTCCCATCAGTGAAGACATCATCATCCATGGTGGTCGACAGACTGATTCCATGCGGCCCGGAGGATGTGTCCCCATCCGTTATAATAGTATCCAACAAGTATTTCACCATGTATCTTGCCTCCTAGGGGAAACACCTAGCTTATTGAGACTGGGCCAGTTAAGCTGATACACAGAGGGCATAGAATAAGTGGTGGAGATAAAAATAATACACAGTACCACTGAACCAAAGACTCAGTTCATGTGTATAAGACCCACATGCACATTGAGCTCCATATGTATTTGGACAGAGATTTGTCCCTTGATGCACCTGGTCCTCAACCCATTTTTTCTTTAGGAGAACTTGAAATAATATTCAATGGGAAAAAAGCGTTGCATGATGACTCTTATTATACAAAAACTCATGCACCTTTAGATTTTACTTTGAAGAAGGGTCAGAATGTTTACAACCAGGTATACTCCTCTGTATGGTAAGTTTTAGGGCCCAATAGTACCTCAAGTCAAGTCAAATAAAATTGACTTGACTTGAGGGAGTATCAAAGTATCTCAAATTGAGGCATCTCAAATTAAAGCAGACCATCTAAGTTTTAATCAAAAATTCAATGTTCCTTAACACATCCAAAATACTCGCTCTAAATTATCTAACACTGTGAAAGGTTCTGTAAAATTGTGGCGCTCACTGTGCTCCAGTTCAAAATGCAAAGGGCAAGATACGACCAACATAGCAAAAAACAGGTTTGGCTGCTAGAAAATAATGGGCAGCAGCTTACCTCCGTGACATTCGTTTCTAATTTCTTCTCCACCACACCGTCCACAGGCTCCTCGTCTGTAACCTACAGGAAGATAACAGACATGTCATATAGAGCAAAGCACAGACAAAAGATATGATGATATTTGATATTGTGGCACATGAGTTCCCATAAAAAGGGACTTGATCCCAAAACATTTCGAGAGAATGAGCATCTCATTCATTTCAGCCAGTCAAGCCCAATTCATGGAAATGATTCAATTTCAGTGACAGTAATAAGAGATGTTCCTTTATCCTGCATAATCTCATCAGATTACAAATAAAAGTGTCTATCTGCTGTCATTCTACTGACCGTATTATGATTAAAAGTAATATTAGTGATTAATGACTACATTCATTACCAACACAGAAGTACTTTATGTTAATGAGATACAGCAAAGACCTGGCAAAGAAACAGACTCACTGGATCAGGAATGCATTTTTATTATCACATATATTTTTGGCATGAGTTTACATAGATTTAAGTACCTAACAATATAAGGTTGTACGTATCCTACAATAACATAAAATAGGATTATAAAATGTAATATGATAGTAAGATCTTAAAATCACTACATTTGACCAAGTATGAAATTACTACTGGTCCGAGTGTGATCTCTGTGCTATAGAATTAATGTGTGAATGAAACTCCTCATGCTTTGCAGTCTTGGACACCATCTTACATCCTGGGGGTGCAGTGGCTCTATCATGGGCACCTCGTCTGCTTTTGGTGAGTGGGCAGGAGATGAGGAGAGTCTCTTCTCCCACTCCGTAATGCCTTGGGTGCTTTCCATCTCCAGGAAGGAACGCTTCAGCTCACTGATGTTGGTCTGATGCTTGACCAGCTCGGCTGACGTTTCAGTGTCCTAGCCGATCAATTATGGTATAGGGAGAAAGATAAGGCCGGGGGCAGCTCCGAAGGAACGGCGGTCATGCTTTAAATACTTACTGGTAGCGCGCAGCCTTGATGATCAACAGTGTTAGAAACGCATAAAAGGCAGGGAGGGAGGTTTTGAAGCCTGCTGATAATGAAACACTAACTGATATCTACCCAAATCAACAGCTTCTAAACCTCCAGATTCTCTCTGTACACTGCAAAGAAATATTTTAATGAGCCATTTCATCCAGATCCCGGTATTAAAACCTTACTCCAATGTAGCAATGAATATGACTCAAATGGAACAGGTTCAAAAAGCAGTAAGATAATCTCAGTTGTTTACAACATAATTAAGGTTGCTTCAACCTTTTGCTAGAGTCACTTAGTGATAAGATCAACTTCAAGGCTCATTTCAAAATAACATAAGCATTCTGTAATTCCATAAAACTGCTTTGGAAGCAAATGTAATCATCACCATAATTGATGTTTTTTAATCCACCTAAGATATTGATACAGGATTCTAGAATCAATGACTCATTAAGGGCATCCTTTCGCAACTAGTAGATTGGTCGCTGTTGCGATGTGCAGCTGCCAGTAAATACTTTATCCATGTAGGGCTTGAAATAGTCAGCAAATTAATGGCAAAAAAAATCCATCATGGGGTAGTTGTAAAAGATGTAATAACTGGAGCTTAAATGACAAGGATGCATATAAACCATCTTATGCTGAAAAAAAAATGTCCATGCATATCTTTGATGAGTATAGTTTAGTACAACACTCCCAATTCTCATTAGAATCTGAAAACTCAGCAAGCTGTGACTTCAATCTATTTGTTACTGTTTTATCCATGACACAGATGCGTTTCATTACCCTGAATGAAGCCTGTTACTGTGAACGACGTTGTAATAGCAACTCCAAACCACACAGGAAATTCAAAGAAGGTGTTTAATACTGACATGGCTACAAATCAGCCCCTTTTTAAAATTTAAATTGCTTTCTAGTTAAGATTTTTCATACCAAAATACCTGCATGCATCATGCTTTGTTTTATTACCAACCTCTAGCATCAGATTACTATGCTTGATAAAAACGTTCTCCCCTTTTACTCGTCTTATGAAACTATACTGTGAAGACAAAGAAGGGGAGAGGACTTGTCAGTTGTAATTTGCCATTCCACGTTAAACTGCGTCATCTGGAGAAAGGGGAGTTTTGATTCTACTTTCTATATCTGTAAATGACATGATGGTAAAAAATGATCCCCCAGGAGGGTACATGCACCATCAATGAATGCTAGGGGTGGGGCAACTCGATGATGGTAAATTATAAATCGAACCTACAAAAATTTGATTTGATTCTTTGACAATGGGTTCAGGGGCAACAGAAATTTTAAATCACAAGAAAGAGGTGAAATTTTGTAAAAAAAAAATTCACCACTTCAACAACACAAACACAAAAAGAAATGAGCTGGAATGAAATGGCGTAATTTTCAGAAGCAGCGACAGCTTTGTGAAAGTTTGTGGTGTAAACTCATGGACAACTGAACACTTGGCCTGGCATGTGGCGGTAACGGTGTGTGTGTCAACAGCAGCAAGCAAGACTAGCAGACAGCACAAATGATGGTGTCTGGGTAGCTCAGTGCATCCGCTGGTATGGAGATGCAGTGAGCTGGGCTATGAAGCGAGCCCAGTGTACCTGAGTTCGCATCTCAGAGTCCTCCTCTGCCTCCGACTGACGCAAGTAGACAGGGGAGCCAAGAGAGACAGAGTGAGACGGGAAGGTGGACCGATGAAGAAGAAAAGATGTTGAGGGCAAGACAGGTCCAAGGAGAGAGATGGGATGGAGGGCATTAAAGAGGAGCATGTGGGGAACCAGAAGAGAGACAAAACAATGGGTGGTAGAGGAAATGGGGGACAAGTGTGGCACATACATGTATCACATTATCAAAGCACAGAGGGAGAGTGAGAAAGGAGCATTATACGTTGGGATGA
>OMLC01030612.1:0-11365 GCA_900302585.1 Regalecus glesne
AAGGTTCAGAATCAAAGTAACAATACAATGTGAGAGGCAGGTGAGCTGCTGCTGTGCTGCGGGACCAGAAATTATTTTTGAAGATCTGGCGTCGATTGTCAAGATGACCAGGGCTCTTGTAGGTTCCTCAATGAAATCAAGATTGACTTCAGGTGTGCTTGCTGCGCCCAGTCAGAGGAAGTGAGTGGAGGTGGAGTCGTAAAAATCACAAAAAGAGGTGAATCTGTTCAGCTGGATCAGAAGTTTATTTCAGAAACGTTTCGTCACTCACCAGGTGACTTCTTCAATCTGAGCTGAAGGCAAATGATGACCACGTCACTGGTGAGTGACGAAACGTTTCTGAAATAAACTTCTGATCCAGCTAAACAGATTCACCTCTTTTTGTGATTTCCCTACCTGGATTATTGAGCATGCATCAAGATCTTTTGTTTGTTGTTTTTATTCAACTTGGAGATCATAAGGATTCCTTTAGACCAGTAACAATGATAAATGAAAATCAAGATTTTTAGAAAATTAGCCATTATTTTCTATACAATTTTTGTCAAAGGCACTTGAGATGGGCGAAAGGGCCACAGGTTGCTGACCCCTAGCAGAATTGACCTCTTGTACCCAGAGGTTTGATAAAGAAACTGTTGTTCCTCAACACTAGGGTATGACATCTGGTGGCCTGACTGTGTGTGGAGGTACATACCAAAGCAAGGAATTATTATTATTCACTTTTTAGGGGTTATTGTACAGTCCCACAATGTGGGGACTAATAGAGACATGTAAAACAGACCTCTCATTCTTGTTACAGCCTTAGTTAATAATTTATTTTCATGTGGTTATTGATAACTTGTCAATACATATTTCCTACATATTCAGCCTTTAAGGAAAATTTTAAAAATATCATAACAGTGAAGTTTTCAACAGTGTAATGGTATCTGTGTGTGCACTAGGCCGAGAGCTGTTTGCCTAGGCCCGTTTCAGAAAAGGAGACTTAATGGTGGTTGGAGGGGGGGTTTAATACATTTTCAAGAATCTCTAAGGAGGAAGATGGTATATCACACTGAATGTGCTTTCATGTTTGACTTCTAGCAATAGAAGACACGGTGGTAAGGCTTAGTTTGAATTTGACATTTCTGATCATTTGAGTTTATCTTCATATCTCAAACAGATGTGTGTCAATGATTGAATAGTCATTTAGTTAGCAACGTATATGAATTCTCCTTTTAAAGACCTATGTAAAATTAGAATCAGTGATTTGATTTTATGAAGCCTAATCCATGATTTGTTACCTTTCTGAAGTGTTGATGCAGGTCTAGGAGATAGCAGCCCTGGATGATTAGTTAATGATGACCACAAACATGTAAACTACAAAATGAAGAGGGTCACAGGGTGATATAGCTCAGTAGGTAGGGCGGTCATCTCCTAATCAGAAATTAGTGGTTCGATCCTTTCCCCCTGCTGAAAGTATATCCAGGTATGTCTTGATACATGCTCAAACTCATGCTCATGCTTATATCCAGGTATCCATGAGCAAGATACTGAACCCCTAACTGCTTCCCGAGCACCCCACGGTGGCTGCGTTCACTACTTCTATATAATAGGATGGGATAAATGCAGAGAACAAATTCTACCAGCCTTGGCTAACGGATACAAATAAGAGAATTCTGTAATATTGATAGCAGTGAAAACCACACATCTATTCGCTTTGAAGGATATTAATGCAGGGAGGAGGTAATGTATGAATATGATTAAACTGATTGGCCATTTCAAAAATGTCAGGTCCATTTTTAACATGTCACTTTAACTCCCCACATTCTGGGGGTGGACACTGACTAAGATGGAGCTTGGGTGATTAAGGCTGGTTACCCTTCCTGATGCCCTGTGGTGGGTTCGAATCCGCTGCTTCTCGCTTGTCAGTACCCTGAGTGCACTCTGCCACTGAGCTACTGGGTTTGTCAAAAATGAAGCATGAAAAACTCACTCGGTTAAAGAAAGGTTATGATTGTGATTATTGGCTGAAACGTGTGCATCAGTGATGCAGATTATTTTTTCTCTCTCAAGATTTAACCCAAAAACTTTGTGGTAGAGCGTGCACATCAGGAGATGACAAGCCAGACGATGCAGGTTTGACTTCACCATGGGATGTCAGGAAGGGCATCTGGCCGTGACACCCCATGCCCCATGTAGGTTCATTTCCATCCCCACAACATGAGGCCTAATCGTAACACTTAAAATCTGACCTGTAAATTGGTGTTTCTGCCTCTAACTAGGTTTGCCTAGTTCAGGAGAACTTGGCAGCCTTTCATTAACAGAACTTTGTATAATGAAGTTTGGCGGGACTGCAACAGCAGGGCCAGTCCAACATGTGCGGTTGTCTTAGTGAGTGACCGAGTGAGTGGTGTTTTTACAATGGTTGGACAGCTGAGTTGGAGTCTCCTCATTGGTTATTGCTCTATCAAAATGAATTGAATGAATGATTGAAAGATTTTTTATTTTCGAACAAGTATAAAAACCCAAATATATCGGTTCTTTTAACATATATATGTATATAAACATGAGGGGTGGCATGGTTCAGTGGGTAGAGCGGTCGCCTGGTGATCGGAAGGTTGCAGGTTTGATCCCCGTACCTGCAGAGAAGCATGTCGAGGTGTCCTTGAGCAAGACACTGTTTCCCTACCTGCTCTGTCCTGTGATAGACTGACGACCTATACAGGGTGTACCGCGCCTTTCACCCAATGAGAACGGACATAGGCTCCAGTTCCCCGGCGACCCGATTTCGGATAAGCAGTTGACGATGAATGGATGGATGGATGTATATAAACATATATATACACAGAAGAAAGAAAAATCAACAAAAAAGAGAAACAGATAAACTGATAAGGTAGCCCGTTCAAAGGAGTAGGAAGAAGTATACTTTTGTATTCCTACCCCTTTTTTAACTATCATAGATTATGTAGTTTTACTCTATTTTTAATTATATGTATAAACATTGTATCTTTATATAATCCAATACATATATCTTTAAATACATTTATTCACATATACATATAAATATATAATATTTATATACTAAACAAAGGCTGTATAATATACAACTTCTTCTACTTATTGTTTATATCTTACGCATGCTCCCAATTAACACACTTCCTCTCCCCTATACCTCTTTAAGAAGGATTGACAAAGATTTTTTTTATAGTGTTAGCTGTTCATGGATCCAATGTCAAAACAGTCTTTTTCTAATGTAGTCGCACAAAAACAGCCTTTAAATAATGTAGTCGTCGTCGAGCCACTTACTAGGTTTTAACCCTCCCTTGCTTTAGTAAAGACTGTGCATCCAAATACAGTCTGAACAATCTAGTAACTTGTTTGATTTAGAACTGACCGATCCAAAGACTCTATGTGGATGTGTGTGTCGAACCTTTAGGTTCTGGGCATTAGTTGTTGTGTCATACACATGTCCACATTATCACGGGGGAAGATTTTGAACAAAGAGTAAAATGATTCAAATGCCATCCCTTAGGCAGTTCTCAGATTTATCAGAGAAAGAAAACAACCAAGGCTTGCACCGGTGGTCTTGAATCCAAACAAAGTCCAAACTAAGAGCCCCCCCCCAAAAAAAAAAATCCAATCTAGAGTCCAAACAAAGTCCAAGAAAGCTGGTGGGGGCGTGAACAGATGGTAGGAACATTGATTAGGGATATATTAACAAATTGGCAAGGAACACAGGGAAGGAGTCCAGTACCCATACATAGAGTGGGGCTGATAAGGGAATTGGACGTTCAGGGGACTGAGAGTGGCAGGAAAGTCTGGAGGTTAGACGGAGGATGGCAGGGTGCACACACGAAAGGGCAGCTGAGGGAGGCACATTTGTGACACACATATAGAGTATATGCCTGTATTACATTTGATAAATATTTGTGTATATTAGACTTGCCTCAAAGTGCCTCAAGACCACCAGAGTTTTGTTATGGAACTATTTTGAAGCTACTTATGGTTATTGCAAATTACGTTGACCACCAAAAATGTCATTCCATCTTTTCAATAATGCTGAACTTGTTCTTCAGGTTGGAGGACAATTGAATACCAATGATTCTTTTGAGGCTGAGATCTTCAGAAAGCGGACTCCTCCGAGATCTTCTGCTAAGATGCAGGTACTAATTTTTTGCTGAATTTCTTTTCTTGTCTTTCTCTGATTTATACTTTAGTTTTGGAGTATCTTCTTTTAAATTAGACATTTTAGTCAAATACATGGAGTCAAAACATTATGACCTCTCAGAATCATCAACAAACAGGGACACACGTCATGATGTGGGTAGACTAGATGGTAAGTGAACAATCGGTTTGTGTTGTCAGTGTGTTGGATGCAGGAGTAAAGACCTGAGTGACTTTGACTAGGGTCAAGCTTTATGGCCAGCTGACTTGGTCAGAGCATCTCTGACATGGCAAGGCGTATGGGGTGCTCCCAGTCAGCAGAGATGAATGCCTACCAAACATGGTCTGAGGAGGAACAAGGTGTTGGTCGTCCAAGGCTTATTGATGTCTAAGGGAAAAGATGACTACCTCATTTGCTCCAAACCAACAGAAGGTTTATGGTGGTACAAGTCCCAGACAATATCAACCAATGTTACAGGAGGAATGTGTCACAACACATAATGCATCACACCCTGTTGTGTATGAGACTGCATAGCCACAAACTGGTCAAAGTGCCCCTGATGACCCTTGTCCACCACTGAAAATACCTGTGATGGGCACGTGAGGGCTGCGAGTACTGGAGCTCGGTGCAGTGGAAGAAGATGGCCTAGTCCAATGAGTCCCACTTTCTTTGAGATCATGTGACTGGCCATGCATATGTGCAGAGTTTACCTGGGGAAGTGATGGCACCAAGGATCCCCATGAGATGATGACAAGAGGGAGTGGGACACTCTGGGCACTGCTCAGCAGGGAAACTGCATCCTGTCATTAAAATGGATTTCATTTTATCATGTGCCACCTATCTAAACATTGTTGTGGACCAGGTACTTCCCTTCATGGCAATGATATTCCTTAGTGGCAGTGGCCTCTTTCAGCAGGATTATGTGCTCTACCACACTGGTCCCAATCAGGAAAGGTTTGAAGAACATGATCAAATATTCTGAGTTTGTTGTCCTTTCCTTCAAATTATTCAGATGTCAGTATTAATTGAGCATCTGCAGGATATGCTGGACTAACCAATCCAATCCACAGTGGCTCCACCTCACAACTTACAGGACTTGAACGATTTGCCTCTAATGTTTTGATGCCAGATACCCCAGAACCACTTCAGGGGTCATGTTTTGGCAGTACAAGCACTAACCATGTCAGCCATCAAGGTAGTAGTGAGGAAGAGATGAGTGGGTACCTGATTGACTTAAAGGTCACCTCATCTCAAAAAACCTATTGGGGTTATTTCAACCTGGTTTGCACTCAGTGCACAGAAACAACCTTCCAAGTCACTATTCCCCTCCTTCTCGCCTCAGACTCTAGCCACCTCTGCATACTCATCCTCCTTGACCTCACTGCAGCTTTCTAAACCACCAACCACATCATTTTACTCTACTGCCTTGAATCCTCCCTGAACATCACCGGTACTACCCTCTCCTGGCTAAAGCTATATTTCACAAACAGAAAACAGTTCATCACTATCAACTAGCTTATTCTCCAGTGGTCTGTCCCAAGGTGCCCCCCAGGGTTTGGAGCTTAGTCCTCTCTTGTTCATACTTTCCCTTGGGAACAGCATATATCATCATGGTCTCACCTTCTACTGCTATGCCGATGATTTCCAGTTCTAGATCTCCACTAAATCAAATCATCACTACAACTTAGAGTGGCGGCAAAGCACAGTGGGTAGAGCGGTTGTCTGGCAATCAGAAGGTTGCAGGTTTGATCCCCAGTTCAGCAGAAAGCGAGTCAAGGTGTCCTTGAGCAAGGCACCCAACCCCTAACTGCTCCCCCAGTGCCATATATTGGCAGCTCACTGCTCTTATATAATAGGATGCGTTAAAATGCAGAGAAATCCAAATTTCCCCTCGCGAGACTGATAAGGGAATCATCATTATTATTATTGTTGTTACTGTTATTAATTCAGTCTGACCAACTGATACATCCTCACCAACTGCCCCAGAATGTAAGACTTAGTAAGCACATATCCTCTATCTTCATCCTGAGCACTGGCATTCCCCAGGGCCGTGTGCTTAGCTCCCTCCTTTATACACTGTTCACACATGACTGCCTACCCATCCAGAACTCAAACACTATTGTTAAGTTTGCAGATGATACAACAGTCATCAGGCTCATATCAGACAACAATGAAGCGGCATATAGGGAGGTAGAGGCTTAGGGGACTTATTTTTATATAGCATTTTTCTAGTCTGGCGACCACTCGAAGCATTTTACATGACACGCCTCACATTTACTGAGTATGGGGGATTAAGGCCGGATGCCCCTGTCCTGACGTCCTGCGGTGGGATCGAACCTACTACGCCTGACTTGGAGGCGCGCTCTACCTCTGAGCCACCATGGCCGAGGGAGGAGGTTCAGAACCTGACAACATGGTGTGTTAACCTGGTCTTAAACAGCAAAAAGACCGAGGAGATCTGTGTGGACTTTAGGACCTCTAAGTAGAACACGCCCAGTCCTATTGACATCAACACAGAGACTGTGGAGAGAGTTTCTAGCTTCAGGTTTAAATCACCATCACAGAGGACCCGTCTTGGGCTGAAAACACCTCAGCAGCGTTGGGCGAAGCACAACAATGCCATTATCTCCCAAGGAGGCTAAGGAGAGCCATTTAATCTGTCTACCACTCCTTTACTTCATTGTTGATGTTTTTGCACCTCATAGCTGTATACTATCACTAGTGCATTTTGTACTTCTATGTTGTTTATAGTTTGTATTTATTGTTCAGACTAGTTTTTCTTTCTATATTTAACATGTCTGTCTCTTCCCTGTCTTTTTGTTCTCTGTGTGCACCACATGAGGCTGACACACTTGCAATTTCATTGCGCTTGCAGACTGACAAAGTTCTTGAATCTTGAATATTCCTCAGCTGCAACCTAGGAATTATTTTTGACAGCAACCCGTCCTTTGAACACTACATCAGTCAAAAAACTAGGGCTGTGTTTTTCCATTTAATAAACATAGCTCATCTCTGCCTATCATTCTCTTTCTCTGCTGCCCAAAAAAATCCCTGTTTAATCCAGGCCTTTATTACACCCAGAATTGACTGCTGCAACAGCATTTTTTGTGAATGGATGTACTCAAGCACATCCAGTATTCTGCTGTTTGGCTGCTCTCCCACTCCTCCAGAACCTTCACTGGATCCCTCTTCCACAATGGACCCAATTCAAAGTCCTCACTCACAAAGCCCTCCATAACCTGGCCCCCTCATACCTCACTGACCGCTCCACTCCTACACTCCTTCCTGCTGCCTTGACTCCTCCAATGCCAACCTCCTGTTTCCACCTCACAGGACCAAGCCGTCACTTGGGACAACAGAGTCTTTTACATAGTTGCCCCCTCCCTCTGGAACTCTCCCCAAACATCTCAGAGATTGAACCAATCTGTCCACATTCAAATCACTTATCAAAACTCAACTTTTCAGAATAACTTTTAATGTATGATTAGTTTTGTCTGTTAGGTTTTTGCTGTGTTACTTTTATGTTTATTTTAACTTTTGTAAAGCATCTTTAAATACCTTGAGGAGCAGCCTATGAATGAAAGTATCATTTTTATTATTATTATCATCATCATCATTAGTTGTAGTATTAGGTACATGGTCGAAATGTTTTGCTCATCAGTGTGTGTGCAATGTTTGCATTTGGAGGTCAATTATAGTTTTGTCAACATTGGTTTGAATCTGAACTCCTATATAAGCTGCCAAGTACATTCTGTTGCTTTCATAAGAGCAGTTTTTGGTTTTGACGACTCCCTCTCATGTATACACACGTACCTGTTAGGTCTGTCATCATTGTGGGGTCCATGCTAACTGTCTCTTTTCTGTCCAGAAGCTTAGAAAAACCAGGAATGATATGTCACTAAACTTGAACTCTGTTTGCTTACTGCCAGATTCCCCCTTTACCTTTAATCAAATGTAATAGTTACAGCAGGCCTACAGCAGGCCACACACACATGTAAACAATCACAGCCAACTTGAATCTATCAAAAGTGACTTAGATTTTGAGTCCGATTTAGGAAAGATGTAAGTAATACCAGCTGTTGGCCACAGCAACATTCAGTACTGCCAGTTAAGTATAAGCTAAATGATTTTCCAGCCTAGACACTAAGGTAACGGTTGCTGAAGTGGGATTTTTCAGTTGTATGTAATTAATCACTTGTAGATATTTTATGTCCAGCCCTAATAGCAATTTTCAAAGAAAGTGACGTCTTCACTGTGTTATCTAAATCAAGTTTATGCCACTATGTTGAAGTTAATCTCAATTTTTTTTTCCTCAATGTGAAAATGTCTTTGTGATTCCAAAGATTTTTTGTGCCACTTTATGTGTATTACACTATTATTTCTTTACTCTTTCTTTGATCCTCTGCAGGGCTCATATGAACCAGAACCCCCTCCACTAAAAAACAAAGCTGGAATGAACCCTTCTTATTTAGACTGCACAGATTCTGATCAATCAGAGTTCATGCACAAACCAACCATCCATCTGTCATCGACCGCTTAACCGATGTCGGCTCACAAGGAACTGGAGCCTATCCCAGAGCTCATTGGGCGAAAGGTGGGGAAACACCCTGGATGTGTCGCCTGTCACAGGGCAGAACAGTTAGGAGAACAGTGTCTTGGCTAAGGACACTTCGACACGCTTCTCTGCAGGTGTGGGGGTCGAACCTTTAGCCTTGCCAGGTGGCCAGCTGCTCTACCCCCTGACCCATCTACAAATCATGCTCAAGTCATGCCCAGTTTAATTCAAGCTGCCAGGCATTATAATGCTAACACGTTTTTTTTCTAGCATTTGCATGTATTATTGCATTATTAACCTTGTTTTTCTTTTTGTACATTGCTACGAATGCAAATTATTTATCTTTTGGACACTCTGGACTTGGAGTCCAACTTCTCAGTCTGAACTTAGTGTCACCGACTAGGACAGAGATTCTATTCCAAAGTTTAGGAGGAGCAAAATCAAACAGGTAAGCAACATACACAGTATAGCAGAGAACATGTTAAGGCATATGCTCCACATGTCTTTACTTGTAGTTTGCATCTTGTGTTAAATTAGTCGGTGTGACTTGAATTGAATTTGCTTTTTCTTCTCTGAAGATGAACAGATTGGTTTTGATTCAGATGAGCTTTTCAACCCCACCTCAGATCACAGTGGAGAGGAATATCGGCGTCAGAGGAGTGAGGGTTTTTCTAATGCTACGGACGCAACCGAAGTGTCTGACCCAGTCAGGAGCACACTCGGATTTCCAAACTGGAAGTAAATGACTGACATCAGAGATAAGTGTCTCTCATAGACAGACCTAAACAAATCAAGAAAAGGAAGTAACTCTGGAATAGGAAAGGTGGAAAAGGTGATGTTTAAGCAGATTCTCCTGCCCTAGAACACAAACCAGTATTTGGTCACTCAACAAAACAGAGTGGAGGGGGGACACAGGAGCGCTGTTAGAAAACCCAACACCTGATAAGAGTTCTGTATTACAGGTCACAATTAGTCCCCATGTCATGTGGGTGGACACGATCGGAAACAAAATCTTCCTGACAGTGTCTCTTCCCTAGTTACAGACATGAAGTGGCTGATAGTTCACTTTCTATACCTGCTGTCTGAAAAGGGAAATGAGTCAAGAATGTACAGCAAAAAACAATCTTTTTTTTCAAGTTGGGATTCATAAAGATGGCAAGACATGCTTCTCATCACAATGATCCAAAGGTTGCACATCGTCTGTCCTTCCCCAAAAGGCTTCAAAGGAAGATGAATGCATATGGAACATTTGAGAAAGAGGGGCAACTTTGCACACAATGTTGACATGTTAAATGCTGGTGTTGGAAATCTTGTTCCTCACAAGCAACCAAGACAAGATTCTTGCGCCCAGAATGTCCTTCATTAAGTCAAGGCTTCTTCACAAAGTCCTTTGGCGGGATATGATGATCTGGAAGAGGAGGAGGAGGATTCCCTTATCAGTCCCGCAAGGGGAAATTTGGATTTCTCTGCATTTTTGACCCAACCTAATGTATAGGAGCAGTGAGCTGCCAAGTTATGGCGCTCGGGGAGCAGTTAGGGGTTAAGTGTCTTGCTCAAGGACACCTCAACATGCTGTATGCAGGACCGGGGATCGATCCTGCAACCTTCTGATTGACAGACGACCGCTCTACCCACTGAGCTGCAAGTTCAAGCCTGGTGTTCCACAAAATCATGGTAAAACATATGTCCAGACCCTCTGCCCATTTGCTGCACCCTCATCACCTGATGTTGACAGGAAATTTTGGAAGCTGTTAAATATCATGGTTCAAACTTGTGGCGGAATAGCTCATTGGGTAGAGCGGTTGTCTAACAATCGGAAAGTTGCCGGTTCGATCCTCGGTCCTGCTCAAAGCATTTTGAGGTGTCCTCGAGCAAGACACTGAACCCCTAACTGCTCCCCAAGTGCCATATGGTGGCAGCTCACTGCTTCTATACAATAGGAGGAATTTAAAAAGTAGAGAAAACCAAAGTTTCCCATGTCGGACTGATAAGGGAAAAAAATAAAAAAAATAATACAATTTTTTAAGAAAACAAAAAAAAGTGCCTCCCGTGGGGTAGGGGGTTAAGACACCTAAGTTCAGTACATCTAAGTCAGGTAGTCGGGTGTTTGAATCCCAGCTGCACCGTTTCCAACCACGGCCAGAGGTCCATAGTTAGTGGGTCATAACTGGCTAAGCCTCACATGGGTATAAGGGTTAGGTTGGATAAAGTATTCTGGGTTCACTAGTGTCCCCCTCTGGGTCGTCCAGGCCTCTTGGTTAAGTGAAGGGAAAGTACTCTGCTTCATTCTCCTCTGACAGCCAAGCACTGTGCTTTCCCCACCAGACCATAATGTGTGGACTAGTGAGGGCTAGTGGTCATGCGACTTGGAGGAGACACATGCTACCACTTCCTCCTTCCTGTTGATGCTCTAGAGGGTATCAGAGAGACTGACCCAGCAGTAGGCCACTCAGGGGATTCAGGTGGGGAAAAAGGGGGATAAAATAAAATTCTAAAATAATGAGAAAAATAAATAAATAAAAATAATTGTAGCATAGCTTAGTAGGTAGGATGGTTGTCTAAGAATCAGAGGATTCATTGTTTGATCCCTGCAGAAAATGGAATAAAGTGTCCTTGAGCAAGACACTGAACCCCTAACTACTCGAGCCCTGTGATGGAATGGTGACCTG
>OMLC01030617.1:0-11417 GCA_900302585.1 Regalecus glesne
CTTAAGCTCCTCACAGGAGTTGGAGCTATCGTCTTTGGTCCCATCCAAAGTTCCATCCTGGCCCATTTGTAGATAGAATCCCTGTCTGCAGAACAACCTGGTCACTATGCCCTTCAGTTGTGGTTCTGGTAAAGAGACAGACAGACGGGGGGACAGAGAGAGAGAAAAAGAGAAAAGAGATAGAATTGGAAATAAAAAAGGGAAAATTGAATTAAATGATCGCTTGAAATGTCAAAAAAGCAAGTTTAGAGAATGACACTTGTCACACACACACACACATACGCACATACACGTGCACACACATGCACACACCCACACACATGCACACACACGTACATGGACACACACACGCACACACACACAAACACATGCACATACAAGGCTATCTATATAAGGTCCACTTTTACGTGTCGTATTTAGTCCTCATGTAACTGTCGTGATTTAAGTTAATTTTTATGTTTATAAATAACATACATTTTCTACACACTACTTGTAATATGCTGTGATGTAGGTTAACATATTTATTTTATTTCTATTTTATTTTTATATGTGACCATGTTTATTGTGTTTATTGTTGATTGATTTGTACATATACAAATATATACAGATAACGTGTTTAGTTAGGTATTTGGCATGCAATAGAGAGAAATGGAGTCCATATGTGTCGAATTTAATTATTGTACAGTGTAGGAGGGAAACACATGGTACATCCCACACCATGGGGTGTACCTTCCCCGTAAGCCGCAAAAAATTAGAGTTATTTTCGACTGCTCAGCCATATTCGAAGGCATTTCTCTCAATGATCATCTTCTTACAGGGCCGGATCTATCTAAACACTCTGACAGGGGTATTATGTAGATCCCGAGAGCATCAGATTGCAATTCCCTATGACATGGAGAAGATGTTTCATCGCTTTCATGTCCATCCAGATGATTGGGACTTCATTTGGTTGCTGTGGTGGGAAAACGGAAACACTGAAGGTGAGCTCAAAGAGTATCATGCGTGAGTACATATCTTCAGAGCCCCGTGGTCACCAGGGTGTACAAACTAGCATGGGGCGACATAGCTCAGTGGATAGAGCGGTCGTCTGGCAATCGGAAGGTTGCAGGATGGATCCTCGGTCCTGCATATAGCATGTCAAAGTGTCCTTGAGCAAGACACTGAACCCCTAACCGCTCCCCGAGTGCCATATGTTGGCAGGTCACTGCTCCTATACAATAGGATGGGTAAAAAATGCAGATAAATCCAAAATTCCTCTTGTGGGACTAATAAGGGAATCATTATTAACTACAGCATGAAATATCTTGTCTGTGAACATGAAAAGTACTACCCAATGGCAGCAATCTTCATCTCCAAAAACTTTTACATCGATGGTGGACTTATCAGTGTGGACACATTCAACGAAGCTGTCCAGCTGATCACAGAAGCACAAGACATCTGAATGAAAGAAAAACTGCACTTAGACAAGTTTGTGTCTAACAGCAGATAAGTTTTAGACACCATCCCAGGAAGTGAACGTGTTACTGTAGTGAATGACGTCGATCCGAACTACAGTGAGCTCCCGATGCAAAGTGTATTAGGAGTCAAGTGGAATGTAGAGACGGGTGCATTCTCATACAACGTCGTCCTCAGCGAAAAGACAGCCACATGGCGAGGAATCCTATCAACCATCGCAAGTGTGTTTTACCCTCAAGGATTTCTCTCCCTCTACATCCTGACTGGAAAGCGAGTGCTGCAAGAGATCTGCAAGCAAGGAGTTGGATGGGACGATTCTCTCCCCCCAGAACTGCAGACAAGGTGGGAAGCATGGCTCCGTGACATGGAGAATCTCCCAAAAATCCAAATATCAAGATGCTTCGTCCCTGAGAACCTTGGTGCAATCAAGAAAAATTGAATTACATTATTTCTCAGACGCACGCAACAACAATTATGGACAGTGTTCGTACATAAGGGTTGTTGTCAAAGAACAGGTGAATTGTGGGTAAAGCCAGAGTGGCACTCATCAATGTCGTGACCATACCACGTCTCCAGCTCAATGCAGTGACAATCTCTGCTGCAGTGATCAAACTTCTGAGAGAAGCGCTTGATCTGAAGATCAACTAGGAATTCCTCTGGAGTAACTTACAAGTGGTGATCGGTTATAACAAGAACAAGGCCTGATGCTTCAATGTGTTCATTGTGAACCGAGTCTAGGAAATAAGAGACACCACAGAACTGAACCAATGGTTCAACATCGAAACAAATCAAAACCTAGCCGATCATGCATCTACAGTTCTCAAGGTGACAGACCTGTGTGAATCAAACTGGCTGACAGGTCCCATGTTCCCATTGGAACGAGAGATAGAAACGGACCAACAATCCCCAGAGCTTCTGGTTGGTGACTCAGAGGTCAAACTCCTCAAGACCGACACCTTCAACAGTAAAAACTTCCTTGGAAAGTTGTCAAGATTCTCAGACACGAGTACAGCCCTCAACACTATCACTCGGATTCAAAGGCTGCCTAACAGAGAACAGTCTGGGCCCATGAGTGTTGAGGAGAAAGGAGAGGGCACTGCTACACTAATCAAAGTAGCACAGAAAGAAGCCTTTGAAGAAGAACAGAAATGGTTAAGCCAAAAATAGACAAACTACCAAACACAAGCAAACTGTATCAACTTGATCCTACCTTTGAAGATGGACTGCTCAGGGTTGGAGGGCGGCTGAGAAGATCTTCTGCATCCCTCAAGCTAAAACATCCAGTGATCCCACTAATGGAAGATGTCATCACACAGCTGATTATGGATGACTGTCACAAGAGAACTCAACACCAGGGATGTGGCCAAACCCCGAACAAGTTCAGGGCCAACGGGTACTAGATCATTGGTCCCAGCAAGATGGTTGCCACCCACATCAAGAACTGTGTCACTTGCAGAAAGGTGCATGGATGAATCGAAGAGCAACGTAATACTGACCTGCCAGTTGACCGAGTAGATCCCTCCCCCCCTTTCTCATATACTGGAATTGACTATTTTGGCCCATTCTACAAGAAAACGTGTTGGAAGGAAAACAAAAGATATGATCTGTTGTTCACATGTTTAAGCTCCAGAGCAATCCACATCGAGATGCTGGAGGATCTCACAACCGATGCATTCTTAGATGCCTTATGATGTTTCATAGCAATCAGAGGAGCGGTGAGACAGATCAGAAGTGACCAAGGAACAAACCTTGTCAGTGCTAGAAATGAGTTACAGAAGAGTCTAAAGGGACTGGACAAGGGCATGATTGCAACCTTTCTTACAAACAAACAGTGTAACTTCCTGATAAACATTCCCAAAGCAAGCCCCATGGGAGGCATGTGGGAACACCAGATACGGACAGTCAAGAGCGAGATAAGCTCTGTCCTGACACCTCACTGAGAAAATTCTTCTACGAGGCCATGTCGATTGTGAACAATTACCCCCTAACAGCAGATAAAATCGTTGACCCCAAGAGCATGGAACCTCTAATCACTTCGTCACTATGAAGACCACTGTGCCCCTCCCGCTTCCTGGCAACTTTGTCCAAGAAGATCTATATGGTAGGAAAAGATGGCAGAGGATGCAATAACTGAAGGAGCAATTCTGGAGCAGATGGCACAAAGAACATCAGTCCAACATAAACCTCAGGCAGTGATGGCTTTCACTCAAAAGGAATGTAGGAGATGTAGTGATTGTCAAAGAGGACAACATTCTGAGAAATGAGTGGAAACTAGTCAGAGTATTTGAGACAAGCAAAGATGATGATGGTCACGTGACGAAAGTGAAACTACAAATGGGTCAGAATAACCCAGAAAGGAAAGGTGAAAACTTGACCCAGCCATCTATACTCAAGTATCCCGTACCAAAACTAGCAGTACTAAGTTGAAAGTCAGTCTTAACTATCAGTAAGATAGAAGTCAAAAAGAGTTAATTTAGAAAGTCAATCGGTAGTTTATAGAGACAATTTTATGACTTAAGTCCTTAATTTTGGTAATATGGTCACATAAATCATGACATGTCTTGATGCATGCTCAATAATCCAGGTATGGAAATCACAAAAAGAGGTGAATCAGTTCAACTGGATCAGAAGTTTATTAAGAAAGGTTTCATCACTCACCAGGTTACTTCTTCAGTCTGAGCTTATAAACAGTACCTTGATGCCACCCAACAATAGGCTGGTTTCACATGCAAGTTGGGTGATCAACTGCACATTCAGTGGCAATGAGCACCATTCACAAAGGATTGGGGAATATTTGCAATCACGGCATTGTACGACGCCGACATATATACTCTCAGGCCACCACCCCTATTCAAAGACGGTCGTTCCCTCTTCACATAAATGGCCTCCTTCACCCCCCTTTCAAACCAGCGTTCCTCCCTATCAAGGATGTGAACATCATCATCTTGAATGAGTGGCCACTAGTCGTCATCCTCTTAGCCAGTGTCTATTTGCTCTCCCCGATGTACAAGTCACTGCAGTCCTGGCATTTAACAGCATACGCTACATTACTCTGTTTGTGCCGGGGGACCCGACCCTTGGGGTGGACAACCGTCCCCCAACACCAACCTTCCCTTCACAGTCTAGGAAAGCCAACACGTCATCTTTAGTATCCTCCCTTGTGAATTTGATGTGGGTGTCCACTGAGTTAATGTGTCATCTGTCGGCGTCTTACAATACCATGATTGCAAATATTCCCCAATCCTTTTTGAATGGTGCTCATTGCCACTGAATGTACAGTTGATCACCCAACTCTCATATGAACCCAGACTATTGTTATGTGGTATCAATGTAATGTTTATAAGGGTGGGATGTTGTTTTCAGCTCAGACTGACGAAGTCACCTGGTGAGTGACAAAATGTTTCTTAATAAACCTCTGATCCAGTTGAATGATTCACCTCTTTTTTGTGGTATTTTTATTGTAATTTTGATAATAATTTGGTGAGAGGTATGAGTACAAGTCCATGAATACTAGGATGGCATCTAGAGCTTTACCTATGCTCCCATCCATAGGGTTAATGGTAGTGTTAGGAAGGGCATCTGACATTAAAAAAAATTAAATCAGTAAGCGAATTGACAAGTCCCTACCAGATTGTTTGAGGCCCAGGTTAACAACGGGCGACATTGGTGCCATACCCTCACAGGCTACCAATGGAAACTATAAAATCTACTGTGGCAACAGCTGAAAAACAAGGAACAAGCCAAAAGTAGAAGAATACCAATAATGAGAGGCCTGTTTTACATGTCACAATTAGTCTCAACATTATGGGGGTTGACACAGACTTAGATGGAGCTTGAGGGATTAATCCCGGATGCCCTTCCTGATATCCAGCAGTGGATTGGATTTGCCTCTGCCTCATGAGTTTCCGGAGCGAGCACGCTAACCATTGAGCTACCATGGAAGGAGAATACTGATAAAAAACTCCATCACCATCACTACCATCCCATCCCATCTCCGCAAAATTTGCAACTGGGAAATCCAAGGACTGCATCAGCTTTATCTGAATATTCCAACCAGGGTCTGTTGTGGTACCATGCAGTTGCAAATGTGCATTTCTTCCCTGAAATCATTTGAGCTGGAAACGTGTCCAATTTTACCTGGTTGGGTATATTATCAATGAGGTTGGTGACTACTGATAGCTGCAGGGGTGCTTGCTCTGGTCTGATCTGCTTGGCAGACGGAACGAGCAGCTGTTGTCGAAGCTGAGCTTGAGGAGGCTAGTGTTGGTGGCTGTGGCACCAGCGATGTTTGTAGAATCAAGGAGGTGGAGGGCTGGAAGGAACACTGGTGGCATGGAGAGCAGGGAGGCTGATGTGCTGGTTGAGATGGTTTTATTTTTAACATTTTTTATAAAATAACTAATATCTGATCTCCATCCTGATTGTGATCTTTTGGAGTGATGGTCAAGCCTTCTTCCATCCCTGCCATGTTAGTTAATCCCGCTAAGACTTAACTCAATGCTTGGGTCAAGTGATGCAATGCGGTCATAGGTCCAAAATAACATTAAAAAATAACTTTATATATGAGGGTTGGACCACCGTCAGTGGGCAAGGATTTCAAGTGAGAGGGTACAGCCTGGTCTGGCCCATCCCCGATCTCTGACTGGTTTGACCATGATTTCTTTTCAATTTCATTGCTTAAAATTCAAATGTATCCTTGGAAAGAACTATCATTTTCAGGCAGCATAGCTCATAAGGTAAGGCAGTGGTCTAGTAATTGGAAGATTGTTGGCTCGATCCCCAGTTCTTTCAGAAAGCATGTCGAAGTGTCCTTGAGCAACATGCTGAACCCCTTAACGCCTCAAACCCTGCAATGGAATGGCAACCTGTCCTTGGTGTTTCCCCGCTGATCGCCCAATGAGTGTTGGGATAGGCTCCACCATGACTTTGCTACCCAACTTCAGAAAAGCAGTCGATAATAGATGGATGAGAACTATTATCTTCAAGAAGCTCTGTGATACCTTAATCCCCACAAGGAGGAAACCCATTTCAATATATCTGTTAT
This sequence comes from Regalecus glesne, assembly GCA_900302585.1. Lineage (NCBI taxonomy): Eukaryota > Metazoa > Chordata > Actinopteri > Lampriformes > Regalecidae > Regalecus > Regalecus glesne. Next base: position 6,500 of record OMLC01030617.1, read on the forward strand.
ACAATCACTATAGGAATAATAAGAAAATAAGTATTCAGAGGACTGTCTGGTTTTCAATTTAATCTCTGCACAACTTTTTGTTCAAAAAATGATCAGTGAAGACCTCTGGCTTGAAGCACATCCAACCAAAGAGTAAATTGGTACTGGGCACTGATTATATTTCTGTTTGTTTCATATCCCTAGGTCACTCAGCAGTTGCGGGCACGATTCCTCCCTAGCCCTGTAGTCATCAAGAAGCGCATTGAAGGACTCATTGAGAGGGAATATTTGGCACGAACACCAGAGGACCGCAAAGTGTACACTTATGTAGCATAAAACAAGTGGATTCAATGAAACCTAACACCAAGTCAAGAACTGAGAGCCCTTTTTGGATTGCTAAGTGTTTAGAAGAACTTGAAAGCGTTTTCATCATTGATCCTGGGAAGCACTGGGAAGCTTAACTTTTTTTTCCATAAAAATCTATTTGAAATTATTTGAAAGAGGGGGAGGTTTTCTAGCAATATTGGATTTCCTCACAAAAAAGTTGAATCAGTTCATCTGGATACAGTGTTTATTGAGAGAAATGTTTCATCAGTCATACAAGTGACATCTTCAGATGTCATTTGTATGACTTTTTTTGTGATTTCCTTACCTGGATTATTGAGCATGCAAAAAGACATCGGGTTTCCTCTGGTGAGAGAATTGAATAGAAGTGGTAAAGCTTTGTTACAGTCATTTTTATGTGGCCTTTGGAGGGGTAGGCGTTTTAAGTGTGCTTGCCACTCGGTTACAGTCTGGAACAAAAGAAAGAGGAATGATCATAGAGATAAGAAAAGTGTTACCAAGCAATCAAGTGACTAAATGGAGACAAGAAAAATTTTGAATTTTCTCCCATTTTAAACGTTGATGTAAATGTATTATCTTTGTGTTTTGTGGCACCATGATGGCTGTACAGGTTGTCAGACAACAAAGGTCTTCTCCCACAAGATTTCAAAATCTAGGAAGAGGATTACAGACTGCAGTTTATTGGTACAGACCTGGTTTTAAATGCTGTTAAACTATATCGGGTACGTTTGGAGTAGTAACAAAAAGTACTTAATTCATCTTAAAAATGTTTGGAGATTCTTTCAGAGTCTGACAATATAAATCAAGCACATCTCATATAGGTCAAATATTGAATGCCATATTCGGATACTGGTCCGTGTCATATTTTGGTCTGGTCTCTGCTAACAGTTTAAGATGGTGCTATAGCTTTACAGCAGTGGTCCTCAATTGTGTGCCATAGAAGATCATGCAAGTTGTCTTTCCAATCTAGAACAACACCAGCTTATTGTACTTCTTAGTGCTCCTATCAGGTTGACCTTGTGTTAAATCAGTGAAAGAAGCTGGGGTAATGTGTTGGAAAGAGAACCTGCATAAAAACTTCCCTTCTGTCACATGACAGAAGACCACGGCTTTACAGCATGCTTTTATCCATCAGATTGATTGGGGGGGGGTCTAATGCTCTATAATTGGTGTATGGTCTCATGTCACTTTTTTTGTTCTGGCCCACTGTAATAATGGATCAAAAACAGGACAGAAAATATTTCACCTCTTTTGGAAGGTTCCTTGCAATGCAGGTTTCAATGATTTTTTTGGGTCATTCTCCTGCAGTTTGAACAAATGGAACCAAACTAGCATCATGTTCTAATGTGTACAAATTGTAAAATAATTATTGTACTCACTGTCAAGGTGGGTTGTACAGGGCCTTGTTTTCATCATATTAAATGTAGAATAAAGTAATCTGCGGGTTGTTTTGTCTTCACAAAGAAAGGCACAGTTAACTTAATGAAAAACTCCTTTCCAGCTATAATTGAAGCTTCAAATGGTAAGCCACAGTCAAACTTCATTTACTTCTCAAAGGAGCGTTGCAAACTTTTCAACCCTACAGTGCATTTTTCTGCAGTGTATTCATTGTGAGATCATTTTCTCAATTATTTTTATCAGGCTTAAATTAAGAGTACTACATGCATATTTACTTCACTACATGTATTGTTTATTTCACCAGTGTACATTTCTATTGAACTTCGGCAAAAAAAATTGGGTCTTCTCTGAAGGGCAACCCCGACAGCATTTTAATGCCCATAAATCCGTCGTTTGTTAATACCTCCTTAATTTTCAGGGTCTCCTGTCCACACCTGTTCTGCACTTCTAAATCTCCTCAACCCATCTGGGCTATCTCCCCTTTGTCTCCTCATATTGTGAGACGCATGCCATCTGGTGCTATTATTATGGATAGCTTTAGATTTGAAGGAAGCGCCAGTTCAAATCCCCTTTCGTAAATAGTGTGGGTTTATTACTCTGCTCTTTAAATTCCCCCAACGTGTTTTTGATCTCCGGGGACATAATTGTTGCTTTATCATGTGGTTTTCATGTTCTATAGAGAATATATGATAGAAACTAACGGGACGTGTTTGTCTGGTGACGTCAGCGTCCCGAGTAAAGACTCCGGTCGCGGATTGGGGAAAAGGAGAACGACTGAGAAATCAAACGGTACGATTCGTACAATAGACAGGAGACGCCGGAAAATGTAAACTTATCTTTTGCCATTTTCCCTGATTTTTAAAAAAATACCTGGTGGCATTTGACGATGCTTCGAAGACCGGTTGTGTGTGAGAGACTCGATGATGGAAACGTGGACTCCGGAGCTGAAACTGCCGAGTAAGTTGCTTCAGCGGGCTGTTGGCTAACGCTAGCTAACTTTGAGTTTCAGTTTTCCCGTTTGCGGCAGCGGAGACATGTGTTGCGTTTGAGCTGACATCTCATTCCATTGTTGATGTTTCTGCTACAGATTTGCAGCATTCTTCATAACTCTTTGTTATTTGCACACGATGAAATATGTTTGTTCCTCATGTTTAGGGTTTTAGCTTGCGTTTGCTAACAACAGAGGTAATATGTTGTCATGGTGACTGATGGCCAAGGTTTGCAAATCTACCACCGCAAGATGGAGACAATCGTTTAAACACCAGTCTAAAATCAACATTTTAGATCGTTGTGATCACTCTCTCAGTAAGTTGTTTTTCTTTCATTCAATTTAGGTCTGATTGCAGTAGAGTGTCATCATCTGTCAGTGAGTATCTATTTTTTCTGATAGACATTCAACTTAATGACAATCGTATGAACGCATAGACCCAGTCATCTCTGTTACGAGTTTATGTTTGTAATGTTAAACAAGTGGTTTATGAGTTTATGAGTTTAGTTGCGTGTGCCCACAATCCCATGTAAGCAGGTTTGTCTGTATATGTTTATGTCTCAAGTTTGTCAAGTTGAGCTGATGGCTCGGCGGGTCCAGCAGCATCAGCTCCTGCTAATAGATATGCATCTCCTTGCAAACCCTGGAGAGTCACTACTTTTGCAGCAGACCCTGGATCGCCTCCTGCGTTGGCTCTGCCCAAGCCTCCGGATCTTTCATGTGTCGGAGAGGGCTTCTCCTTTCCACGACTATGCCTGGCCTCGCCTCTGTCCCGTGGCAGGTAGGGGTGCAGATTTATTGCTGCTCTCAGACGGTAATATTACATCTCAGCTTTTCCAGGGATGTACAAGGACTCGTGTATTTCAGATTCCTGAGGGTTACAATAATGCTGACCATAGGAGGGGTCATTTCATTTATGTTGATTCAACTTCAAAATATACTTCAGCATATACTGTTTTGGTGTCCCATTTTTCAGTGACGTAGCCCTGTGGCGTAGATTTGTCTGGGTGAATCTGATTCCCACAAAGTGTAATAAGTTTACCTGAACAGTATTTTTCACCCTTATAAAAATGTACAATAATTTATATAAATAAAATGTGAATTTCCTAGTATACCAAATATTTAAAGAAAAGTATCCTCCACCTTTTGAATTTTTAAAATTTCAGTAGCAGTCATTAAAATGTGTCTGATTTAACTGATTGGGAATTCACTGAGTCTTCTATAAACATCTCCACCCAACGCTACACCCCCTTTAGTCCTAATAGAATTGCAGGAAATTTTCTAAAGAGCCGATTTATATAAATTATTACTTAATTATTACTTAATTATTACTAAACCTTTTTCAAAAACATTTTCATTCCAACAGGTTACCCATCTTTAGCAGTCACTTTCTTCCTCCATGAGGCTTATGGTGAGGAGCGGATCCTTCGAGTCCTGGACTTCTTTCAAAGTCCTCCCTGGCAGTATCACCATACTGAGAGCTCTGGTAACAGAACAGCAGGAGTCCATATAACCTCGAGCAGCTCCTCGGCTAACAACTCACTCCGGCCCTATCTGCTACCCAGCCGTGACTTCTACAGCCTGGGTGCAGGGATGCCGGTGTGGGGCGTCCGTCCGGTGCACTGCGGAGGGGAGATTCTGCGTGTCACACTGTACAGTGGATACGACAATTATGAGGATATGGTGCGACTCTATGAGACAGTGTTGCAGCAGCAGGCAGAGGAGCAGAAAGCTGGCTTCTGCTGGTTCACCCTCCACTCAGGCAAGTCTCTGACATCTGATTTTTTTTAACTGATCATGGCTAAATTTAGCAAGAAATTTGAGATTACCCAAGAATATGGAATCACAAACAATTTAGAAAAAAAATCCTAAATATTCCACTCGGTGATATTTATATTCCTTGCACAGAGCCAGGGCTGTGCCTGCAATTGGCTCTCAAGCAGCTGTCCCCTGGGGTCCGGGTTGAGCCATGCAACTCAGCCGTGCTGCAATTTAAGGTTGAAGAAATTGGACAACTGGTACCTCTGCTGCCTAACCCTTGCACACCCATAAGCACCACACGATGGCAGACTGAAGACCTGGATGGAAACAAGGTTCTTTTTCAGGTATAGACTTTTTTATTTCTTATTTTCCCCAGACCTTTTCCTTATCTTTATGAGAGAGAGAGAGAGAGAGAGAGAGAGAGAGAGAGAGAGAGAGAGAGAGAGC
>OMLC01030618.1:0-12460 GCA_900302585.1 Regalecus glesne
CTACTCTTGCTCATCCACTCTGCACCACCATAATTGTGAATGGACATTAATCCTCTCTTGCTGGTGTAATTTCAGTACCATTAGTCATTTATTCATACTTATCCACCATACGTGTTACCATCTAGTAGTAGTATGTGTGGTTCATGGTAGTTCAGTGGTAGAGCACAGACTTCAGGACCTGACAAACCAGAGGCTGCAGGTTCGAACCCACCTGGGGCATCAGGAATGATATTTGGCCTTAATCCCCCGAACTCCATCTAAGTCCATGTCCACCACAACAATGCAGGGACTAATTGTGACACGTAAAATGCTGCTGCCCCCCCCCGTTCCATGTCAACACTGGTCTGAAAATAACACTGACATGAAAAATAGAAGTCAAGTGAACTCCTTAATCTTCCTACGGTTAAGGTCTAATACTGACTTACAGTAATGTTAATGAAGCACATTGAAACAGTACAATAGACTTTCTAGAGTCTTGCCGCGATGTGCAAACACTGAGTACTGAGACCAACACTGAGTATGTCACAAAAAGTCACACTGGGGTAATTCAACAACAGATCTTGAGAGGTGAGGACAGATTCATGTATTGGAGAAGACACATCACATGTCAATGTGTTCATCATGTACATATCATCTCAATGAGCTGGCTATCTTCTACGTGCGTCTCATTTGGCTCATTACAGTGCTCCAACAGTCCTGATTATGCTGAGCCGACTCCAGAACCCTGTGCATGTCCCCCCGGACCTCCGGGACTTCCAGGCATGAAGGTCAGTGGTTATAAATCCCTGACCTTGTTTACCCGTCCAGGTTACCCGTGACCCAACTTCAAATAGGCAGTTGACAGTGGATGGGTATTTAACGGCACTTTAAGTTTGCTGATTCTACTTTAAGTTTGCTGCCCCTGATGATAGGCAGATATCTACTTTTCCATTTACTGATACGATTGCTACTCATTTTTGTCTTCCTCTCAGGGAGTGAAGGGAGACGTCGGAGAAGCTGGTAAAGCTGGACCAGCTGGCGCTGATGGTAAGCCTGTGAGTACGACATAGTTCAATATACCGAACTAACACAATCACCACCTATTCTGCCATGGCCCATCCCCAACAAATTCACCTGAGAAAATGACCAACATCATATAAGTTATCATAATAGTTTATATCTGAAATGTTGCAGTTATGACGATTATTCTAGGAATTTTGCTGATGTCAAAAACCCTAAAGTCTTTTTTCACATGAGGTATAGCAGAAATCTGCTGAAACTACAGCCTTTTGTTTTATGTACAATAAGATGCTCAGAAGTGATGTTTCTATTTTCTCTTTAGTGTGAATCACGCTAACTGTAATCCAATATTGATGGATCATTTTAACTTAATTTGTCCACAACAGTGACCATGAACTTGAGAGTAGCCTGCTCTGCTCACGGCAGCATGAGTCCAGGATCCTCTTGCTCACGATCATTGCGTAACAAATGAACAAGAGGTTCCTTGAAGCGTGCTGACATTAGAAGAGCAGGCTGGTCTCAGGTTCATGGTCAGAATTATGATCATATGAAGTTAAGATTTTCTATTATACAATATCATCCATCATAATGAGAGAGAGTAATACTTTGATGAATACTGCTGATATCATGACCTTCCCTCTCAAATTTTCAGGGAGTGCCTGGCATCAGAGGAAATTCAGGGCCACCAGGTCCACCAGGAACAGAGGTAGAGGATGTAATTTAATTACCAGTGTCTTTATCCTCAATCAGCCGATGTCTTAATGAGGACAAGTCACAGTTGCTCTCTGTATTCCTTCCATCAGGGGCCACGTGGGCCGGTGGGGTACAAGGGTGAGCAAGGCAGGCCTGGTCATTCGGTAAGTAGGGAGGTCAAAGAAGTCCAAACTTTTGGCAAGATCAATTTCATTATCACGTTAAAAAATCTTATTTTCCTTTTGCAACCTTTAAAAACATATTTGTAATCACATATGTATATTTTTTTCCAGGGTGAACGGGGTGTACCTGGATTACTAGGGTCACCGGGCCGAGCAGGAGCAAAGGTAAGATATTTATCGTGAAAATATACAACGTCTTTCGCATTTCTGTTCAGAAAAGTCTAAAAATATGGATTCCACATGGTGGTTTACGAGATCTTCTCAGATATTCAACACTGTCAGGAATATTTTAGTCATTTGATTAGATATATTCAATGTTATGGTGAAATTGCAGAAATGAAAGTAAATCATTGGTAATTATGATGAATGCCTTGTCTTAGTAATTGTACCGCAGCAAGACTTCTATGAAAATAAGACGTAGTTAAACTGCATGAAACCCACATCAAGTATTCGATTGTGGATGCCAATCACTGTTTTACCGGGCAAAATGTCAAGTTTGATTCAGAGACATACTGCACCACAGACACAGTCTTTCAACTTGATATGAGTGTACTTTATGGCTATCCCACTTCTCTGGAGCTGTACTGGGATGGTTATTCCTGTAATATGTCCCTGTAATGATCACACTCATGGTATTTTTCATTTTAGCCTTTATAGACAAGATAGTGTAGATGGATGACTTTGAGTGCATAATGACATATGTTTACATTCTATATTCATTAATATACAATGTCCGTATCGAGGAGAGAGGTCCACTTTTACATGTCACAATTAGTCCCTACATTGTGGGATGTCCCTGCAAAGGAGATGATGATGATGAAGATTATGATCATTAATATTATTGTGATAATGGCTCTTGTCCCACAGTAACCGAGGGCTTCGTAAGACAATACTGAGTCCAAATAAACCTATACAGAGCCCCCATATGCCTTCTTCTCAATGTTGACTTAACCAGTGCACCACAAGTGGAACCTAACCAGGCCTTAAGGCCATGGGTACACAGCCGGATTTGCATCTACTAGGGCAAATAGAAGCATAGAGAATAACTTGAGTCCCAAATAAAGATATTCAGCGCTTAAAAGTACCTTCCCATATCTTACCTACATTCTAAATCAACTTAAGGGTGTATCCTCCATATTCTTGGTGTACAATCTTCCTGCAGAACAGAAATATTTGCAGATTGAGTTTGAAGTGCATGTTACGAAAACAAGAGAGCAGGAGTTGGACTGCTTTCCTGTGTGTTTATTTTAGCTCCAACACACCAGTTGTCTGTTGCACAATATAATGTGGCACGTAACGTAAAATAATTCTAGATAACCAATGTTTTGGTGATGATTTCACAAATAAAACTAACAGCCTTCACCGCTCTGCCTTGGCAAACTGCCTCTCAGCCTCTCAGTAATCCCCACTATCCTGAAATCGACCCTGCCTTGTCCTTAAAGCGGATATAATAAAACATTAAACGACAATGCAAAGATATTTGATCATGGTATTTACAAATTACAGACTACTTGAGACATATTCACAGTGGAGGTCCATTTTACATGTCACAACAAGTTCCCACATTTTAGGAGTAGACAGGGATTTAGATAGAGCTTGGGGGTTAAAGCTGGATGCCCTTCCTGACACCCCCGTGGTAGATTCAAACCCGCAACATCTGGCTCGTCAGTTTCCAAAGCATGTGCTCTACCGCTGAGCTACCACAGCCCCAGAGGTTAGAACCCGAATATTAAAAATTACATCTAAATTAAGGTGTTCCTATTATAACCCAAAATGGCATACCATGAACAAAGAGGTCCATTGTCTCTAAAAGCATTCTTCTGACTCACAATCTACACTTGATCCTCACCAAAAAAATAATCTCCTCATAGAAGTAATACATTCATACTCATGAAACACGAGTGTGAAGCCAAACATGAAAGACTGTGGTCAAGGTACCTGTGAGGTTTACTGTATATATCAGGAGCCCAGATCGAGTGTCAGGATACAGGGCCTGCTCTGTGCGTGGAGCATCATGAAGCCGGTTGTAAAGACTTAACACAAAGTCTGCAAAGTGCATTTGTCTCTCAATGCATACATAGATTGTGCCCTCGGAGGTGATTGAACAGAAACTGCTGTTGTTATTGGAAATGCTTTGCCCTCTTTGTTTCAGGTATGAAATAATACAGAAGACTAACCTCTGAAGGTCCATGCAACATAGGAAATATTACTGTGGACTCCACCTTATTATGGTTAAACATGTTTTTATTCGCTCCAGGGCTCGATGGGATCCCCAGGAAGGCAAGGCCTACCAGGAATCAATGGCCAAGTGGTGAGGATTTTCAGAGATTATGATGAATGACTGACTGAGATTGAGTCGAATCTGAAGAGGTCAAGGTATAACTGTATGCACTGGAGAAAAGAGAACTGAAAGTCAGTAGGAGCCAGACGGAATAGATATGCATCAATGAGAAGGTAGACAGTGGAATGGTGAGGATGCAAGGAGTAGAAGTGAGTAAGGTGGATGAGTTTAAATACTTGGGGTCAACTGTTCAAAGTAACGGGAGTGTGGAGAAGAGGTGGAGCAGAGTGTCAAGGGTCCTTTGTGACAGAAGGTTATTAGGAAAAGTGAAAAAGAAGGTGTACAAGACGGTGTTGAGACCAGCTATGTTATATGGTTTGGAGATAGCAGCACTGACCAAAAGACAGGGAGCATAGCTAGAGGTGGTAGAGTTGAAGATGCTAAGATTTGCATTGGGATTAAATGAGGGGCAAGTTTGCGATGGTTTGGACGTGTGGAGAGAAGATGCTGAGCATATTGGAAGAAGGATGTTGAATATGGAGCTGAAGAGGAAAAATGGAAGACCAAAGAGGAGGGTTATGGATGTGGTAAGGGAGGATATACAGGTGGCTGGTTGGACAGAGGAAGATGCAGAGAACAGGAAGAGATGGGGATGGATGATCTATTGTGGCAACCCCCAAAGTGAGTAGCCAAAAGGAGTAGCACTCGTAGTAGATAATGAATTACTGATACGTCACGAAGCATCAGGACAGTTAAAGAGGAATGGGTCTGACTAGAAAGGGCAATTATTCAAACTGGCTGACTTTGTGATTCCAGGGGGAGAAGGGAAGCGCTGGACTCCCTGGGTCACCGGGATATCGAGGAAAGGAAGTACGTATAAAGAAATCAGAACATTATGTGCTTCATATCAAGCTCATACATAAGACAGCAGTTTATAAAAGCAGCTACCTTTCTCTCCTATTCAGGGTTTGCCCGGAAGAGACGGGAAGGATGGATTTCCAGGGGGGCCTGGTCAAAAGGTTTGTTTGTGTGACTTTCCCAACCTAACCCGCTAAGGGATTACTGGTTGAACGGAAGCATGAAGTTGGCTTGGCATAATCATAAGGTCGGGTTGACACGTGCGTTCTCAGGAGACTGACTTCAGGGTTTCCGGATGATGTTGGGCAGCCATTGAAATGACGCATTAAAGAATTATTGTGTCCTTGTGTATTTTCTACCAATAAATGTTTCTAAACCCTCTCTGATACATAATATTGCTTTTTTAGGCCAACATCTGCCTCGTACAAAATGGATTTTATGTTACATCTGAGAGGAAAGGCTAACCGCACGTATCAAGTGTCCACAGCTTTTTACTCTTGCAAAGGAAATAGGAAATGAGAGTGCATGTTTGAATAACACTAACATATATCTAGCATTGCCTCAGGCCGGACTGGATGTAGAGTCTGAACACTGATTGAATATAGCACTCGGTTTTCATTCACATTGTTTTTTCCTTAAATCTGTCTTATTTTACTGTAAATCTACCTGCATGGAACCATATGAAAGTCAACCTGATGCTCTCGTATCACCTCTATTGTCATTGACTGTTTTTCTTCCAAATATTTAAGGGAGAAGCGGGGCCGAGCGGTATACCAGGTCTTGATGGAAGGGAGGGTCATCCCGTGAGTCGTAAACACAAACCCTTTTTTTTTCCCCTTGCTCTTCATTTCTTACATTGTATTTGCAGAACTGTTTCACTGCTGTTGCTTACAAAGTAAGAAACCCACATGTGTAAGATATACGATGGCAGAAATGTATTCTTTACAACCACCTCAACGCCTCTGGAGGTAAATTTCTTTCTTGACAAACACATAAGGAAAATTGAAAACATCCTTTTATCAGGGGGGGACTTTTTTCAGTATGGCAAACGTTTTATGCAACAGGGCTCCACAACAATTTGGAGGGATATGATGTGAGAGGAGTGCTTGGGGATTTGGCATGTAGCTTATAAAATAAACCAATAAAAACAAGCCATGTAGTCAGCGCAGGTCCAGAAGCCATTTCCCCATTTCAAGGGTTGAAAGCATTAGTTTTTAGAGACATGCTTCCTCATATCATACAGTCTACAGACATCTCACCCTGAGTAAATGGACACTCACGCATTTAGGTGGAGACTAATTGTGTTCAGGTGTTCCTCTTTGGCCCGTTTGACCGATGCACCAACCATGGCCCATGTTCTTGTACAAACATCTTCATCAAATACCCAAAGCAAATCCAATGCAAATGATAACCCTATTTAAAGAGCAATTTTCAAGAATAACAGTCATTTGCAGACAAAATGATTCAAGCCCAGCGGACGACTTTAGAAAATGATTCAATAGACAACGCAGATTTGCTTGCATTTGTTAGACGCTGTTGCAAAATGAAAATGTGACAAAGCCTCCGAAAGGATCATTCAAGTGTCTATGAAAGCCAGGAAATCCAGGGTGGTTCCCTCTGGGTCATCCTAGGATAACTCAATTATGTAACTGGCAAGTGTCTGCCATCATTCGACAGAGTAAAAGCAACTTATTGAATGACTGCTATGGTCCCACAGGTGGCAGAGAATTTGTTTTAGGAAAAAAGTGTTTCAACTGGGCAACTACACCATTGATCGTGAGCATTGCCCCAAACGTTTTTGTGATGAATGTACAAAAGATGAGTCAGTTGCTCCAAGAGGCTGCTAGACATTTTTTCCACTGGAACAATAGATTAAGCAACCGAGACTGTACTTTGTCAAATTGAAGCAAGATCAAGTTAGCAATTTACTGTATAGCTCAGGTCTTTTCAAGGGCGCCGTGACTTACTGACCTATAGGGGAGAGTGTGTAGAGGGTTCCTGTAAGGTGTCTGTGACTCAAAAAATGAAACAGGATACAGTATACAGCAGTCCCCATCCCTTCCTATACGTCCTTCTGTTTATCCATTCATCTTGCATGTTTCTGTGCTGCTTAAAATACAGCTCTCGCCAGCTGTTAAACATCTGCACCCGTTTATCTTGGGGAGAAAAAAATACTATCAAGCCTTTCCAGGGTAGTTTTGCTGGATATGCTCAAACTCATAAACTGTCATTGGACTACACTTTTCATTTACATGGTCGTTTTCATCCATGGTTTTCCTTTGGATTTTAAACGCTAACAACTCTATTTACTAGTAGATATATACTTTATACTGCCTTGCTTATGGCAAGAATATAGTTAAATATCTATGGGTGGTAACACACTAAATATAGACATAGAGATGTAAAGGGATTTGCAATTATCAAGTTTCTAGATGGCACAGTAAGCTTCTACCAGCACACCAACAGGAGTCACCCTGTTGGTGACGTGTTGTCTCACATATTTTCGTCAGAGTATAGTGTTGTCAACAATCCCACAACTTTCCTATCACTTTATAACAAGAGGAAGCCAATGGAAATCTGCAATAGCATCCACGATTAGATATGTGTTCATCTGTACTTGAAACAATGGAGCTCCTTTGCCATCAAAACCCACTGAAGCTTAACAATTTTTAGACCTTTAATTCTGTATTATTCAACAGAAAAGAAGGAGCACTCTTTTATGCAATGGTGATCTATGGAAAACAATACAATATTTGCATCTGTGTCCTTCGTACTAGGGCATGCCTGGCGTACCTGGAATTGGTGGCCTTAATGGACTCAAGGTGAGCTCCCATCTTGTACCAATCACAAAATTTCAACTCATCCTCATAATAAATAGAGAAATGACGACAATATTGAAATATATCACTGAAGATATACTGGAGAGATAGAGCTCGAACTTAACATCTAGGACTGCATCAGCGGTCTAGATTTGCATGGATCCCAGAATAAAGTGTGATCCATTTGACTATGTTCAAAGGGGGAGGCTGGTTTGCCAGGACCAAAGGGCTTTAAAGGATCGACTGGACCACCTGTAAGTTGACTGGCGTTGAACCATCAATACAATCATACCATATTTTACAACCATCATGTCAGGCCTACCCATTTTCTGCTCACCAATGTCTTCAAAACACTTCCTTCACATTTTCATAGGGTGAGATAGGCCTAGCAGGACTAAGTGGTTCAACAGGAGAGCCTGGGCCTAAGGTAATAGAGATCATTCACGTCCTCTACATATGTCACTTGTGTTTTCTGAAGTAGCACTCTGTATATATGCCTACATTCTGTCTGCACACTTTATGGCAAACAACATGAGATTCAAGGCTCAACCAAAGTAAAATAACATTTTAAAAGGGAACAGCAGTGACAGAGCTAACCCTGAGCTATAAGTATTTCTATGCATACATGCTGTGATGAGCATGTGAGCGCTTAGATGTCTCCATCTGATCCGAGAGATCAGACAGGAGTCAGTCAATGTTCATTTTAAATCCATGGGTATTCACTAGGCCAAATCTAATCAAACGCCAATCCTTGGATTATATCTATGCCTTGCTCTTTTGTCTCTGCCCATTGTGATATGAGACGTCCATTTTTACATGTCACAATTAGCCCCCATGTTGTGGGGGAGGTCGTGGACTAGGTGGATTGTAAGGAATTAAGGCTGCATGCCCTTCCTGACACCCGGTGGTGGCTTCGAACCCACAGCATCTAGCAGGTCAGTTCCTGAAGCGTATGCTCAGCTACTGACCTGCCATGACCCTGTAAATATAGGTGTTGTAAATGCCCCATTGAGGTTCACCTTGGCATCATAATATAAAATTATCATCTACTTGCAGCAGTGAGGCTTGTGTTTTCCAAAAAGCAACAAGCAGCTTTGATGTCTGCAGCGTGGAACTATTTCAAATTGGAAAATGAAAGCGGCCCGACAGCCGTTTGTAGTGTCTCTAAATGCCAGCGCTTGGCAAGGTAGTAGTAACCACATGATGAGGCATATAAAAGGACACCATTTGAGGGAATACAGTGAGCTTACGCATTACTCCCTCAAGCATCCCACAAGAGCTGTAGTATCTAATATTATTTCCATTTTTTTTCCATTAATCATTCTGTGAAGAATTTTTTAAAAACAAAATCCATGAAAGCACCTGTGATGCTATTTTGTCCTTTATGCAGATTTATTAACTTGTCAAGTGTATCTTAGTAAAATGTTGATGTACTGTGCAGCTGTATCAAACAGGAAAATATAAAAGTGGGTTTGGGAATCGGTGTCAACAGATGCTCAATATTAAGAGACATAGACTTGGATAGGCGGCCAGAAAAAAAATCGATCGGGATGTCTCTGATGTCGGTACGACTAATACATCTTGCAGCTGAAGCTGGGAGGTTCTGTGGTGCACAGTTTCCCCAAGTTTTGGCTCATTAAATGCATTTGAGAAGCGGAGGTATACATTCACAGTAAGCCTTCACACATCGTCTAAGCAAACAGTGGAGAGTTTAAAGATCAGATAAGACTGCTCGTTTCAGCATTGGCGGTTTTCTTTGGTCAATGTCATTTTTACATGTGAATATATCACAACATTATAGTTTCATTTAGCAGACACTTTTATCCAAAGCGAGATACAAACACAAGCAAGGGGGCCGTGGTAGCTTAGTTAGAGCACATGCGCTTTGGGAACGGATGAGCCAGAGGTAGCAGGTTCGAACCCATCGTAGGGCATCAGGAAGGGCATCCAGCCTTCATCTCCCAAGCTTAAGCCAAGTGCGTGTCCAACCCCACAACATGGGACAAACCGCGACACGTAAAACGAAGCTCTCAGAGAGCAGGAGGGAGTCTGGACCTGAATGAGGGAGTTCAGGTAGGGTGGAGCTGTTTTAAGTGCTGTTTTGTAAGGAAGCATCAAGGATTTGAATTTGATGTGGGCAGCACATGGGAGGCACTGGGGGGGTTGTGAATGGTGGGCGGACATGAGCTGTTCTGAGCTGGTTGAAGACCAGATGCTCCACTGCGTTCTGCATATGCAGAGATCTAAAAGTGCATGTGGGGAGGCCTGCCAGTAGGAGGTTGCAATAGTAGAATTAGAATTTAGAATTAGAAAAAAGAGGTTTCAACTGCACCACTTGAGCCAGTGGAAGTTTGATAATAATCTGTGTTTGGTTGTCTGGACACAGTGTGCACAAATCACTTTTCATCAGTGCATCTGCAGTCCGGCAAGCCAATGTGCTCAGATATAAGTAGCACGGCGGAGAAATAACAGATTTACAGGCAATCGGGCCATGCTTTGATTTAATGCTCGGGTTTCAAATTGCGATTACTGGAGCTGATTCTTTGGAAAATAGAATAGAATAACCAGACATGGCGAAACTGCAGCCTGAAATGTACACGTGATTAACGAAGGGCAGTGACAGTAATGTACACATCAGTTAAAACATACTCTGGCAATACGCTGAATCACCAGCAGCAGTGCAATCAACGTCATACAATAACGTCAAAAAGAAGAAATAACAAGACTTGACAGTTGCTGCACATTTGAAAACACTTTGCCCACTTGTGCATTAATACGGCTCTACATTGCCTCATAGATCATATGCATTAAACATTACCGTATATGTTTTATTTCTTAATTAAGGGGAGCAAGGGTGAAAGTGGAACAGCGGGTCTACCAGGAAAACCAGGACAGGAGGTATGTTTACATTCTCCAGCTCAAAAAATGAAACCAGCGACTCTACACCACCGTGCACTGTGCCTCCAACACAAACAGTGGTGATGACTTGGTGACACAGCTGCAGCTGAGCACGCCGGCGACACGAGCCCCTTTTCTGTTTGCCTGCATAATTTTGGACCAAGTGTTATGTTGTCATGGATCTTCAAACAGAATAAAAACTGTGCACTTCATAAATAATCCCTGCTGCTTGATCGGATGTCTTTTCAGGGAAAAGCAGGTGAACCTGGAACGGCAGGTCAGCCAGGGTACCAAGGCTTGCCCGGCCTCAAGGGCCTCAAGGTATTTCATTCTATACCGCTACCTTTCCAGCAAACATCCTCATGCACCATTTCTCTCCGGTAATGGTGTGTTAAGTTTTGGCAGGGGTGCTGAGAACAATGGCTCTGTCTTGTGAAAAAGGGCATATCCGTTTTTAATGCTAATATCTGCCACTTGCTTGACTTGGAATTTAGGATGTGAAAGTCAACAGCAAATCAACATGCAAGTAGTGTAGCCAAGAACATGAACTTGCTGAATGTTCTCTTTTTTTCAAGAACTGTTTGAGAGTTCATCTGAATACAACAGTGTTTGTTTTGAGCTTTGAGGGGAGTCATCTAGTAATTGAAAGATTGGCGGTTCGATCCCCGATCATTGCAGAAGACACTAAACCTCTCAGTGCTCAACTTCAGAGATGGAATGGTGACCTATCCAGGCCGTTTCCCCACCTTTCACCCAATGAGTACTGGGATAGGATGCAGCATGACTCCGCGACCCGACTTCGGATAAGCAGTCGATGATGGATGGATGGATACAAACCGTGACCTAAACACAAACCTCAGACCATGGAAATGTCTAATCTATGTGAATTTGTTTCATCAGGGTCAAAGAGGGA
Organism: Regalecus glesne; assembly: GCA_900302585.1. NCBI lineage: Eukaryota > Metazoa > Chordata > Actinopteri > Lampriformes > Regalecidae > Regalecus > Regalecus glesne. Next base: position 11,644 of record OMLC01030618.1, read on the forward strand.
ACACCGGCCAACAAGGAGGGGAGGTAATGTTTGAGATGCAAACACATCACCACCATGTATCAGTAATTTACATAGGCAGATGATGCCAACCTCTAATCTCAGATAATCGGAATTTTCTTTGGCACAGCCTTGACTGACTAATGAAATATATCCCAGATTTAAGCTTTACATCCTAACACTAATAACTCTTAAGGATCAGGCCAATCTTACAGACAGATTTCTATTCAAATGGAATATCCAGGATATCCTCGGGCTTCATCTGAAATAAAACCCCAGCGTCAAGCTCAACTCCAGAAAATGTTAATGAGTCTACTGTATTTTGCCTTCAAAAAAAATTCAAAGTATATAATGGAGTCCTGGGTTTACAGGCCCCCCTCCTTCAATGTGGCTGTTAACATTATGCCAAATTGGAACAGCGGCTCGACTCAAAGTCATGACAACAAAACCAGCTGTGGTTACGAGAAAGGGAAACTAGGAAGTAGACACATACCTAATGCCAATTGCATCATTGTGTTGTACTCAGACCTGTCATTTGCTCTCGGCGTAAAATGGAAAATAAACTTTGAGCCTCGTGTTTTCAATGCAATGTTTTCCACCCAGCATGCATCGCACCCACACACACGCATTTACACTAAGCTCTGAAACAGTTACCATGTGCTTTCTCATCATAAAGTCAGCATTTGTCTCCACTAGGGAATGAAAGGTGAAAATGGACTGGATGGTCGGCCAGGGGATCATGTGAGTTCCTACTGAGCAGCTTTGTTCTATAAGGACAGTAATCTTTCCCTTTTCTAGTCATATATATTGTGTATATATA
>OMLC01030618.1:12480-32428 GCA_900302585.1 Regalecus glesne
TATACATGATGAATGGATGGACACATGTATATTACAGTGTGTCCCATGTCCTTAAAGAAGAATGTCCTTAAAGACGAATGTAACCACTTAATAATGAAGGAGACAAATTAAATGACTAAATCTTAACACTAATATTGTGTAGATCATCTTTGATTGTGAGTCTGGAGAGTTAGTTTCAATCTAGTTTCTATGTATTGTAATTGTCCCTTTCATTTCAAATGGACTTCCCTAATTGTGTTTGACAGGGTCTTCCTGGTCCAATAGGGCAAAAAGGAGAGGTATGTTAACACGAGTACATCACTCACTGCAGCTTTTAAATGCATGGATCCGTTATGTACCCATGTGAGCACAACTCATGCTCTGCTCATGTTTGTGCCAGAAAGGGACAACAGGAGAGCCTGGCCTGAGAGGCCAAGTGGGTCAAGAAGGGAGGCATGGACAGCCAGGACCGATAGGCCAATCCGGACCTCGAGGACAGCATGGAGACAAAGGTCCTCCTGGCCCACCTGGTCCTAAAGGAATTCCTGTATGTGCGCCCTTCTTGTTCAACTATCTGTGCTTCCCCAAAGATTATATAACGCTGTTGAAGATTGCTATAATAATGTTGTAGGATATCCGGCTAATATGAGTGACTATTTGTTTGCAAATGCAAACAATGTGTTACTTTGTACTTTTAAAGGGGAGTGATTTGTCAGAGGAGCATGTTCGCCAGATATGCAGAGAGATACTTCAAAGTAAGTATGGTTTTTGACCTTACTGATGATCCGTTTAAGTAAAATTCTTGAACCACACATCTGAAAGCATTTTGCTGTATGTGCTCCTAGCGGAGATGCCTTTACTGTTACGGAGCAACCAGCAGAGAAGCTGTGTCGAATGCCACACCAGGTCTGGATCTCCTGGTCCCCCGGGCCCAATGGGGACCCAGGGCTCCAGGGGTTTTCCTGGTTTACCTGGCTCCCTCGGACAGTCAGGTCACCCTGGCCAACCAGGGCGTCCTGGTATTCCTGGAGTTAAAGGTAATGACAGGGCCATATGGATCCATTTATTCACAGTCTGTAATGTGCAATATATATCCATTTATTTTTATGTGAGCATGTGTATACATATTGAGGTTAGACTCTTGACAGCTCATCTTTCTTATGTGGACAAACTATTTGTGAAGACATCATAGTCAGGTCTCACTTCTTCAAGGGCCAATTTTAGATTTAGGATTTGGGTTTAGGGTTGAGGTTAGAAGTAGGATTAGGATGCGGGTAAGAGTTCAAGTTAAGGATAATATTTAGGGTAAGAGTTAAGGTTAAGCATATAGGTCTGGGTAAGCGTTAAGGTTAGGGTAAAGGAATTGTTGCAGTAAATGAGGGTCCTCACAGCTATTGAAGTTCCAACATAAAATGTGAATGAAATAATGAAAAATGGCTTTGCATAATCCCCTTTCTGTTTGTAGGAGATCGGGGTTTCAAGGGTGAAAAAGGAAGTCCCGGGAGAACAGGATTTGGAGATCAAGGGTCACCAGGGCTCCCGGGTAATTAATCTAGCTATAAATTACTTAATGGAAAATGGAATATGAGGGACCCAAATTACAAGCTGTTTTCTAAAATAGTGCAACTTTATCAAATGTTCAAGATATTTGATATGACATCAATTAATATGCAAAGCAGGAAATCTCTGGGTTAGTTCCTTTATGCAAAACAGAAATTCCCCTGTCACAACCCTTTTTTTCTCTATTACAGGCCCAGTAGGTCCCCAAGGGTACAGTAAAGAAGGTCCTCCAGGTAAGCCTGGACCCCCTGGTCAAAACGGAGCAGAAGGTAAACGAGGTAGCACCGGTGTCCCTGGCCAACCTGGAGTCTGTGACCCATCCATGTGTTATGGTAGCATGATGAGACGAGACCCATTCAGCAAAGGGCCAAACTATTGAAGCAGTCAAATACAGACAACGAATGAGTAGATGGAGCAAACAGCAATTCTATCTTATCTCAGGAAGATCTCATCTTTAGTGTTTCTCTCTGTCCCAGAGATGAAAAGTACCTCCTTTAAATCTATCATGTGATCTCATTCAGTCTGTAGAATTAGGTGCTTTCTCACAGATTCCATTGCACATTGGTATCATCTAAATTTATCTGGTTTTGAAAACCAGACAATTTTCAGAGCATTTAATATTTCGAGTTATTGCTGTTTTTTTTCCGTTTAAGCTCTCACACCTTTGTGCCTTGGCAGAGGTTCCCATTATGGGCAGTGAGGCTGGTACGTTTCCCCATACTGCCCCCTGGTGTTGCTTCTTTGCATGTCAATCTATAACTATTTGCTCAAGACAGCAGGTAGATAGGGAATCGGTGAATAAAAAATAGGCTTGGTAGAAGGAGGATTTTCTAAGTACAACAGTTTCATGTTCCTTAAATTATTTTTGGTGCAATTTTTGTCAGGAGTATGCCCTTTTTAGGATAAAATATGTTTGTACCTTTTCCTATACTTGTAAAAAAAATGCCAGCGAGAGCCTAGATTTCTTAATTTTTCACATTTTTGAACTCTAATATTGATCTTTCAAAGGAAATCTTTTTAAAAACAGTAGACATTAAATATCCTCCAAGATATTTTTCTTAAGCTGAGCATAGATTTAATTTTACCCATCAATAAATGATAGTGTTTCATGTGAAATTTAGACAAAATTGCGAGTAAAACCTGGTGCATTTTGCCATTTATAGACAGATATGAAGAAACTCAAGCTAATAGAATTTATCCATTTATGTGACAAGGCCAATTTTACATTACTGTAGTTTTTATTTTATTTATGAAAACGAATAACAATTGTGTATTTAACCTGTGATATGTCAAGCAGCCTCTATAATTTTATTTGTTATAGAGTCACTTTATATGTTTTTTACTAGTAATAAACATTTTTGTAAAGTTATTAAAAATGTATATCTCCTGTGTCAGTGTCAGTTTGATTTCAGCATTCACTCACACATCATCTTGCTCAGCTAGTCTTTTGTGGATCTTAAAATATTGGTCCAAAGGTCACTGTGTGGGTATGTGTGGGTTGCAGGAAATTGGAAAAATGGCTGCATTTTCACTGCAGCTTCAAAATCGAGATAAATGCAGTTTTTGTGAATCAAAGTAGCCAGGAACATGGATAACATGTCCATACAATTTCAGTGATAGTATTTTTGTGAAAAAATGATATAATTTAGGATCAGATCATCTAGACGGATAAAAATAAGACGTTTTGACATTCATCTCAAGGTCTTCATCAACTCTGTTGTCAGAAGTCTGCGGTATGAATTTATGTCCAGATGATCTTACTACATTTTTGACTATCTTATATATATATGTTTGTATGTATGTATGTATGTACGTACGTACATATGTGCACGCGCACACGCACGCGCGCGCGCACACACACACACACGCACACACACACACACACACTCGTGGGTTTTCATACGAGAGAGTGTTTGACCCACAAAACGAGACGACATAATTGAAGTTTCAATTCTAGACACTAGATGGCGCAGTCGTGCAGCACCAAGGGAAAACACCTCGCCAAAATCAAGCAAGGGATTACGCTCTTTTTCTTCTTGAACAGCACCCATCTACCAAGTGTAACCCTCTTTTCTATTTATAATTTCAATTACACCAGACTTCAATGTTGCTTTTTGACGAGGTACTTCTTATCATCCAGCTCTTTGTGGTATTCTTGTATATTCAAGAAAAAAACGAGTTTCCACTCTTGGATCTTCTGTGCTAAAATATTGGCAAGAGCTGTTTCACATCACCTCACATCAGTGACCTTACTTTTAAATAGTCACTTTTTCAAAATGGACGATTTTGGATGCCCGGTGTTTACAAGACTCAACAATAGCCTGTGCAACACATCTTTCTCCCTGCCCAGTAATCACATATCATCATGTATCAACCGGATATCATATAACGACAGGTCATTTTTTTTGCTAAGTTCAAGGCCACCTCGAGTTTGTCACAAAATGAGGTCTAGGTTGGACGACACAAGCTACACTTAACGTGACCCAACAGATCAGTGTGATGAACTTTAGTTGGATTCTTGAACATATTGTGATCACTCGTATTGACATCGTGCAAAACGCCTAATCGGTCATCTTGACTGTTTTCACCTGAGCCTCAGGCTTCAGGGCTTCTTGTTTATCAATGGACTCCTCTTTAGGGTTAACACGGGTAGGCTTATTAGCTGACTCGTGTTGTGACATCCAAAGTGTTGTTTTGGTCTAGTTTGAAGATAGTTTGTTCAGATATCACACAAGGCTTTTTTGTCCTTCAAACAATGGCTACCCCACTCAATGGTAGCCTATTTATAGCAGTATTCCGGATCAGGTCGATATAATTGTGGTTTTCGTCAGTCAGCCTCATACTATGGTGAACGGAAAGCTGTCCTTAAACGCGTGGCCTCGAGTTAAGTCGAGGTGATAAAAGGGCTCTGTCATTAGTCTTTGACTCGTTAATACGGGTCTCAGATTTCAAGTGTCTCCTTTTACACATCGGAGCCGCCACATTATTCATCCCGGGGTCGGTTCAGTTGGAGTGCGGCCGCTGGAGGTGGACGGAAAAAAATAGAAGAAGAAGAAGAAGAAAAAAAAAGAGTTGCATGTGGGATGGACTCACCGGGGCTACTAGTCTCAACACACTGTGCGTATAAAACCCATCGGGCTGAGGCACACGATGCGAGTACAATTTTCTGGTGATTTCACATCAGTCAACACGTCCCACTCCGTGGAGAATTTTGGGATGTGGCGGAGTTGTGGGCGTACTTAGGCGCTCTTTCATTCGGGCGGAATAAGGTGCGGGACGGGGGTTGTTAAGGAGCGGTTTAAATAGGAGCCATTGGACCAGCAGGTTTGGGATGTAGTACACTGGCCCAAAAAGCACAGGAGAAAAGCTTCACTGACGCGTTGAAAGAGCCGTGGACCACTTTGTGGAGGAGAGTGGAGGAACTTTTTTTTTTTACTACGAGTTGATGCACGTCAATAAAACAACGGCAGTGAAGCCAACCGCAAATACTGTAGCAGCAGCAGCCTAACATGGGAGAGATATGATTCAGGTCTAACGGTGTATGTACAGACTAATACATTTTTCGTCTCCAGAGCGGGAAATGTAGTTTACCCTTACAACCGACTCATCGCCCCCTAGCTACACTTCACACACAAAGGTGATCCCGTCTGCAAAGATGACAGCGCTGAGACCTGTGAACGGCGCCTTATTCGGACTGGTGTGCTGCTGCCTCGGCTTCCTATACTGTGCTCACTGCGGCCTGAGCGACAACCATGTGCACTCCAGCTTCATCTACAGGAGGCTGCGGAACCATGAACGGAGGGAGATCCAAAGGGAGATCCTCTCCATCCTGGGCTTGCCGCATCGTCCCAGGCCCTTCTCTCCCGGGAAACAGGCGTCCTCGGCGCCCCTGTTTATGTTGGACCTATACAACGCCATGACCACCGAGGAAGAAGAGGAGGAGGACGACGAGGAGGAGAAGAAGAAGAAGAAGAACGGCGGTGGCGGCGGCTTCAGCTCAAAGTACACCGGGCACCCGAGGAGAGCCAAAGCGGTGTCTGCGCAGCCGTACCGCGCCGCCGCGCTCGCCAGCCCCTCACTGACCACGGCCCATGAGGCTAACTTTCTCAACGACGCCGACATGGTCATGAGTTTTGTTAATGTAGGTGAGTAAATCATATATTAATAATAATAATAACAATAATAACTACGGGGTTTTACATCCTCTGCAAGTTTGTCGACAGAACTCAACAGGTAGATTCCAGTTTGAATCCAGTGCTTATCCAATGAGTCTTTTGGACCCCTCTCTTATTACATTACATTATAGGCATTTAGCAGACGCTCTTATCCAGAATGACGTGCAACAAGTGCATAGAGTCAAGGTACAAAAGATACTGAAGCAGTTGTATTCCCTTGAACTGAACCTTGAGCATTTTCAGCCTGTGCATTTTGAAACTCTATATCCTGCAGGCATCAGCTATACTGAGAGTTGGCCAAGCTCTCATACAAGTGACAAAATAACACCAGCTAAGTCATTAGATCTGTCTACTTAGCACCTTTGCAACGTGAGATATGTCTCATCCTGCTCATCAGATAGTTAATTTTCATCATGTACCTAGCTAGAGATGTATTGGCCCTGTGTTTTCTGTAAAGTTCCAATAACTATTAATAATCTGATCTTTGAAACAATCTGTTTAATATAGCTTGGGTTGAATAATTTGTGTTTGAAATAATTAAAAAAAATGTTTTGGCTCTATTATTATTATTATTATTTATTTTTATAGTGCTGGTTGGTATGTAAGAGCCACTAGAATGATTGTTTTTCTTCAGTAGCAACAACCTTTGACACGGCAGTTCATAGGAGCTTATCAGATGACTGTCTGACCTTGAGAAAATTGGTCTTAATTATTTCCTGTGGTTTAGAAAAGGAATGATATTGAAAGACGCTTGCTTTTTTCAAAGCCTATTCCACATTGTCATAAATTCTCCCTTTAAATGCCAGCAATTTCCCTGTTTATTTCATTGGTAGCATGTGTTCTTTTAATGGATGTGTACAATAAAAAATGTTCCTTGCAGGAAGAAAAAGTGATGCAGCATTTTGCATCTCATGTCGAAGGTAAAAACGTATGCCCTGAGCTGTGACATCAAAATGTTTCTGCCGTGGCTATGCTGAAGAACATCCTACAAATTTACACAATTCATGTAAAAAGAGAGTTTGTGTTGGTTTGCTTGGAAGTTTAATCCCTCACCTTGGCCTGAGCCCATCTGTTTCCACTTACCGCTACCAGGGCATGTACACTGTCAGCCTTGGACGCTCAGCTCTCATTTTTGGGACTGTCAGTGAAGTGTTCAATGGGGCTCTGTCTTTAATACAATGTACTGGAATATTACTTCTGATTTCAACTAGTTCAAGAAACGGCTCTTAACATTTCATCCAAAATTATGGGGCTCATATTATTTCCCAGTTTTATTTTCCTTCTCTTTTGTGATCATGTGATGTCACTCTGAGAAAATCTAGCGTAAAAAGTGACTTGGTTTTGTGTTTGACCTCAAACCATTGCAAATGCCAAACTAATGAAACAGAATATGTTTGAGTGCAACAGTATACCTATTATAGTTTCACTGGTGGCCCATTAATCCTATTTCCATGCAATGGATCTCACGCTTGTAGGACACAGAATCTGAATCCAATTTAATTGCAACACATGGAGTATACAGGAGACTTACGCAGCTTGTTGTGAGTGAAGTCGTTTAATCTTTAGCTATCCAGAACATAAACACTTACTACACTTAGTGTCACTTCTGCTTTGGATTACTGGCCCATGGTTAAGAGAGTGGAAGGTACTCAATGAGTAAAAGTCAGAGATGACCTCTGACCTGTTTGTGTTAAGTAACTGCAGACTTTTGCTCCTGATAAACTATCAGGGAAATGCATGGGACAATATCACTTTGAGAGCTATGCAAAACCAGCTCACCTTAACCCTCTGCAGCATTTCTGCAACTTAACAGTTGGTATCTGCTGGGTAAAAGGTCAGCTTTTTATATTCAATTACGACAAGAGTGTAGTCAAAATAAGCCGCTGTCATTTTTAAATGTTCCTCTCTTGTTAATTATCTGGAGGCAGCCAACATCATTGACTGTCAGCATAAAATTATTGAAAGGAATTACATTGAGGATAATAGTGTCGTCAAATTGATTTTCAAACACAACATCAAGGTATATCATGGCATCCATGTAATCCACATGAAGTTTTAAAGGTAAAGGGTGATCAAACAAAATCAGTGTATTGTATGAAACCTCTGGGAGGTCATTATAAGGTCAGAAATGAGGTCAGAGTCTCACGATGTTGAAGAATCCTGTCTGGTCTTTTCTCTCAGTAGAGAAGCAGACGAAAGCGTCTTTAATTGAAATCAGCCTGTTTTTCTTAACTGACAGCCCATTCATCATGGCCAGAAAATGTAGTTAGGCACACAGTAGAGGGCCTGTCTGGGAATTGCTACCTGTATTCAGTTGAGTGATTTAATGGACTAGAAAGTGCTTTTGTTGGTAGTCAAAATGTTTGGATTGGACTCGGAATGTAGAGGACAGTGTGATTAATTACCTTTTTTTCTCAATATGTTAATACTGGAAAACCTTTTCCGTTTTGAGCAGTACACACCCAAAAGGTGGTTTGGGGGGGGTCGTAGATTAGTAGGAAAAAAGTTATTGATTAAGAAAGATAATGAAAAATAAAATTAATCACAAAATGGTTTTTTTTTCCCAGTGGAGAGAGATAAAGACTTTTCTCACCACCGAAGACACTACAAGGAGTTCCGTTTTGATCTCACTCAGATTCCAGATGGAGAGGCTGTGACTGCTGCAGAGTTTCGGATCTACAAGGATCATAGTCATGCCCGCTATGACAATATCACCCTAAAGGTCAGCATATACCAAGTCATCAAGGAATATCAAAACAAGTAAGTGCACTCTTCAATAACTGTCCCATTTGTAAAATTATATGCATGTGTATATATTATTCAGAATAGTTAATAATGTTAAACATTTACCAGACTAAACAAATACACTACAAATCAATTAATCAAATCAGTAAAGTTAATGCTAAATCACTCTAAAATTGTGTGGAGTGTGAACCCTAGAGCATGGCTGGCACATCAGCACTGATCCTCCTTTCTCACAAAAGAAAGCTTTAAAATGGCTGTTTATACAGCTTGTGGTCCTGCAAAACACTTAGGACACTTACTCCTGTAGAATGCAAAATAGACATCCTGTTTGTACTTGTATTCTGTTAGAAAGACGATGTTGGTCTTTTTCTCCACTGAAATTACTGGTTGCTTCATTGCAATAAAGTCAATTCAAACTACAAAAGATATATTGTTTTGATACCAAACAGTATTCAATTTATACATTTAAAGGTGAAAAATAATTTGCTGACTATTGTCTCCAACCTTTTTTTATCCATAGCACAGAACCTCTTCCTATCTCTGATTCTGTTCTACTTCATTCTCACCATGCCCTTCTTACAAATATAGTTCTAGGATAAAGAGAGATCCATTAGCAAGTTGACCACTTATGAAGCCTGTAAGGTCCATCAGTTGTCACTCTCCTATTGCCTGCCAGGCAAGTCGCCTCTCAGAAGAAAGCCATGTGGGCCCATTGTGGGGCCTCTTCAGGCAGACCCATAGTAACTCTTAGCCTACCACCTGCCTCTCTTAACAATATTCCGGAAGTTAGACCCATGACATAGCTGAATACACAGGGGAGCTGTTAAAACAGGGCCCACATTTACTTGCCAAATATGTGTGTGGGTGATTGAAGGGGAGATATGGCCCCTTCGGGTTTGAAGAGGACTTTGTCTATGTGCTCTCTCATCTTAAAGAGGAATTAGCACTCCATTTGAAAATTGAGTTATGTTATTCTAATGGCAGACTATTTTTAATCAACATCGAATAACATGAACCGCTCCCAATTCAGGAAACTTGAGAATCAGGTCATAATAATATCAATCCTTAAAGTCATAGTGAAGAATGTATCTACCACCTGAATTTAAACGAATAATGAAAAATACAGATTTGTTAGTTTTTTTTAAGTCCTTACTCCTACATCCCTATAAACGTTTTCATATATCAATGCTTTTAGTTCCTGAGAAGAAATAGTACCACTATCTGCTGAAAATTGTCCTGGCAGAGTCATGTATTACATCTATTCCAAGTCCTTCTCAGGGGTATAGTACATCATCTTAACATCACAGAGGATCAGTGTTTTTTTCTTCTTCTCTTGGATATGGAGAGGCTGGCTATATGCAGAAGCATTGAATACTCACTTATATAACTGAACCGACTGGGGACATATTCATAACATATTTCAAAGATGAAATTCACAACAATTCCTCTCTCTATTATTGACCTTAATCGGGAGGTTTCAGTTAGTTCATTACACTTACGATATATAATGAACTCTTGGAGACTGGGGGGGGTTGTGTACATGGAGATAGTCATAATCTAAATAATAATCATATTGATGAGCTAGTTTTATTCCCAGATATAAATATCTATTGAATCTTATTTAAACCCTCTGAAATAGTTTACCACTCAGCTTTGCATAACAAGCATAACAGAATAAAAACAGCTTTTACTGGCAAAATTAATAATATTTTTTGCCAGTACATTTATCAGCATTGACAGACAGGGCCAGTATTAACAATTGTCAATGGTATTCCCAATGCTGGTTCTTTGGTAACAGACCCATTATTAATGTTATTAGTTGTTGCTCAGTTCATTCTGATGTGCTGACATCACAAAGCACCAGGACAAGCCTGCCATGTTCTTAATTTCAACAGTTTTGTAACCTGTAAATGTCAGCAAACTGACTAAAATGGTCTAGGGTTTAGTTAATCTTCAATTACAAGTTTCAGGTCCTTCGCCCATCATTGCCTTTAGCCATCTGGTAGAACAGAGCAACATAACTTCATTTTTTTCCACTCATGTTCCATATCTAAACAATAGAACCAACTATTACCGATGTTACACTATAGATCAGCAGCTAATGGCAGCCCTTCTTAGAGACAAGAGTTTTGTTCCAAGAATAAAAACTTGATGGGCCTACCCCAACTAACAAAAACAATTTTTGTTATTACACATTAGATTATATATTAAAGACTGAATAATCCATCAATGATCAGTCAATTAAGATGTGTCTTACATTCTATCTCTTATGGCATGTCAAGCAAGATCTATTGAATTCTTATCCTAGCTGTGCATATGTCCATATAATTGTCTTCATCCGATATAATTTGATAGCAGTGTTGATAGGTGTTTGATGATAGAGACGCAAGTCAAAAAATACATAAAACTATATTATTTTTACATCCTTCTATGTGTCTGTTTCAGCTTTGAAGAATTTGTCCTTCGTGTTGCAATGTCCATGTTGTAAATCAAGCCGGACTTGCCATTCACACCAAAATTCACATGATTGATGTGGATGACAATCGATGTTTGTGTTTTTGTATTGAAACTTTATCAGTGTTTTTTATTTATCTCTCAACAGAGACGCGGAGACATTCTTGCTCGATTCGAAAAAGGTGCGGGCCTCTGATGGAGGTTGGCTTGTCTTTGACATCACGGCAACAAGTAACCACTGGGTGATGAACCCACTGCAGAACATGGGCCTGCAGCTCTGTGTGGAGACCGTAGATGGCAAGTGAAGAATGCTCGATTATTCTTCAGCTTTGAAAACTGTCATTTTAACTTTAATCCCTCTAAAATGTACACAGAAAACAAATTAACACGTCATGTGAAGTTTTGATTCCATATGTTTTAAGCTGATGAAAAAAACATGACAATATCTCTGAGTGACCAAATTATTTTTCTAAAATTTTGTCCAAAATGCTTTTATCCTTGTCAGTGAGCATTTCCTCTTTGCTACGATAATCAATCTAACAGACATATTTGGCATATGAAAATACTGATTAATCAGCCTAGGGCAATGAAAGGAGACTATGTGCAGCTCTGTTGGACAGCAAAATTCCACAAATGTCTCAATTCTTAAAGGAGCATGCAATTAGTATGCCGTCTGCAGGAGCTTCCCCATCATTCAATCTGTTTCTCTAATATAAGATACTGCCAACATTATGTTTGGAAGTAGTGTATGTCCAACCAGAATAATGAATTGGAGACCAAAAATCACCCTGGTAACCATCACGTCCACTTTTTTCAACAGCAGAAGCATTTGAGGCAAACTAAATGGCTGGTAAAATTTAAGAATTTCTGTGCAAATTGTCAGAGGCTAACTCACGGATGCCAATTTGTGTGCCTTTTACCCATGCTATCATAACCCCTTAAACAGGCCAGCACAAACTTTCAATGACTGCTAACACACTGGAAAAGTCTTCCATTGCACTTTTATCCTGATTTTAACTATCAGGCAGATGGCAGTCTGCACGTGTACCAGTGGTGCCCTAATCTGCAGGTTTCCATTCAAACTCAACACTATGCCAGATAACTTCCCTTCCTGAGGGGTCTGCTGAGGGTCAATGTCATCAGGTTTGATACACATAAAAGATATGGACTCATAGAAAATACACAAAAGCCAATCTCTCCCACAACAATGTCAATGTACAAAGATACTATAAGGAGATCCTGAAGAACAATTTGGTACCATTCATGCTTTGCTATCTCTCCCCTTTCTTTGGTATAACGGTGCAAAGAGCCATCTCAGAAAGATCTATCTGCAATGCCTGGAAGTTCAAGATATCCCAGTTCTCTCATGGGCCATCAATGAAGCCTGTCACCAGACTTCACATCCACTGAGAACACTTGGAACGATTACGGTCATTGCGAGCTAGATAGAGCCAATATCCAGCAACTTTGCACAATCATTGATGGGGAGCAAGACAATATTTCACTTGGCCACAGAGTAAAACCTGGAATGTGTTGAGCTGCATGAGGAAAATGATAGTCACAAAGCAATAGGGATTGTTTTTCTTGTCCACAACTCTCTCTCTTATCTGCAACCATTGGATGCCTGTCTTTGTCTCCGGTTATGGGCAAATCCAGTTTGGCATCTTAATAATAGACTTAACCTGATTTATTTCACCATGTGAAACGTGGTTCAGGGAAATATTTGCAGTTGTTGCATGTTGTGTTTATATTGACTTCTATAAAGTGTTTATCCAAGCCAAAGGCACTAACCAAGATATGGACTACATATTGTACCATATGGTAGAACATTATTTTGTCAACTGTTTTAACCATTAAGGTTAAAGCTGACACAAATGTTGCCATCAACTTTAAGATAACAAGTGAAAAATACCATTACGACTAATTTACATGAACAAAATTAGCTTGGAACATTAGTCTTGCAGCGTGTAAAGAAGATACAATTTATATCTTTTAAAAGATTCAAAACAAAATTCCTCAAAATTATATTAAAAAAAAACAACTGTCAGCATTATTGGGATACTTCTTATCTCTATATTGGATATAATTGGCAGTGTTTTCCTTCTTTTTAAAATATCTTTCTAAAGGGAGAAGTATTAATATAAAATCTGCCGGAATTGTTGGACGGAATGGGCCCCAGACCAAACAACCATTTCTAGTCGCTTTCTTTAAGGCCAGTGAGGTGTTGCTGCGCTCTGTCAGGGCTGCTGGTGGAAAAAAGAAGAATCACAATCGAAATAAATCTGCCAGTCAACAAGAATCATCCCGAGCACCAAAAAGTGGAGGTGGGTGGTTTCTTTGTAAGAATTGAAAAATCCTTTGAATTTGTTTGTACAGTTGTGGGAATAAGAGACGTTTCTTTTTAGTTTCACTGTACACTGTTGGTAATTAATTCAAACAAACTAATTCATTATTATAAGCCTCACATTTATGTATATTACTTATTTAGGCTACCCCTTACATATATGTATGTTTGTAAATACGTACATTTAAAAAAAAATCAGTATTGTACCATGGCACACTTACTATACATATACAGCAATGCTCATTATTTTACTTTATATATGATGTGTTTCTGGGGAAATCACATTTATTCAGAGCCTAACATGTACATTTACTTTATGTGCTGGGAACACAGCAGTAAAAAAAGATAAGATATTCCTTTACTAGTCCCACAGGGGGAAATAACCATGTTACAGCAGTAAAGTGAAAAGAACAATCAGAGAGGCACCAAATCTATAACAGCAATTTAGACAAGGGGGAAATATAAACAGTATATACAGTATGAATAGAAAAACCTCTCAGAGTAAATTAAATGGTATGATCCAATTGTTCATCTATTGAATTTGGTCTGTTGGGGGAGTAGTGCTGATTATATAGTCTGACAGCTACGGGAGGGAAAGACCTTCGGAAACGCTCCTCCAAACACCTTGGATGGAGTAACCTACTACTGAAGGAACTCTCTAGTGCAGCAATGCAGTCCTGCATGGGGTGAGAGCCATTGCCCATCATTGATGACAGCGTAGCCATCATCCTCCATTGTCCCACTTCCTCCACAATGTTGAGCTAGTGGGACAACCCCTAACTCTAACCCAGGACCTATCCATAGCAGAGATGCTGCTTCCCCAGCAGACCACTCCATAAAAGATGGCTGGTGCCACCACTGTGTTGTAAAATGTCTTGTGGGCCTTCTTATATTGTGTACAAGTATACTGTGTATACACAGGTATATGTTCTGTTATATTTCTAATTTAATTTAACTTTAGTAGCAAACAGAATATGATGAATCTTAAACATTATGTTTGCATTATCTTTTACTTTAAAGATCACAATACCAGTGAACAGAAGCAAGCTTGCAAGAAGCATGAACTTTATGTCAGCTTTAGAGATTTGGGTTGGCAGGTAAGAAAGATTGTATTTATCACAAACCATATCCTTCAAACCAACTTTTCTCGGCCCGACCCTGGCATGTTCATTGAGATTGCTTTACCGGTTATTAAGATTATTATTTAGATTAATTTGAACATAATGGAACGGTACAGGTTAAGATTTTGTTCAAAGCTTTCATGTACTGGGTTGCATTATATACTGTAAATGTTAATAACTTGAGGAAATTTGGTTATCATGGTTTGAAGTTTTTAGTTCTGACACTCTTCAGATTAACTGTAGTTTTCGAACATACTAGCTGAAAATGACCTAACAATGAGAGAATTCAAGAATACCATCTTCCACTAACTTTACCTGAAAGCTTATTTGTAAGCTGAAGTTATTGACAATAAGTATATTTCTCAATATATTTTGTATTTTTCTAATGATACCAAACACATGCCAATTGAATTGATTACAGGCTTCTAAACTGCCATGTATAGATGATACCTATGGCAGTCTATTAGTTTTGCCAATATACCTTAGCTTAACAAAATATTGCTGAAAGTTATAGTATTGTTTATGATGCCCACTTTGGAATTTATACAAGTACCCTGTTTAACTGTAGTCTTTCTGGCTTCTTTTCAAAGGACTGGATTATTGCACCAGAGGGCTATGCTGCATTCTATTGTGATGGTGAATGCTCTTTCCCACTCAATGCTCATATGAATGCAACAAACCATGCAATCGTTCAAACTCTGGTAGGTATTTTTGGTATTCTATTGTGTATCTTTAAGTTTCTCAAGGCAAAGTGAAAATGTGCTCCATGCTGTTCTTATGATGTTCTACCCATTTCTTGTTCACTTGAAACAAATTGCTGTTGTGCCTCCTTACCAGATCCTTCTTCTTCTACTTATAGGTTCATTTAATGTTTCCTGACAACGTGCCAAAGCCATGCTGTGCCCCAACCAAGCTGAACGCAATATCTGTACTTTATTTTGATGACAGCTCAAATGTTATCCTCAAGAAATATAGAAACATGGTAGTTAGGTCTTGTGGTTGCCATTAGTGGCTGGACTGAGTTTTATTTAAGATAGGTGGTATTGCTGGAAAACATATCTACCAGGGGTGTGACGGGATGTACAGTATTATGTATATATAAGTTTTATTATCTAATTTATTTCCACTCTTTAATTATAACAATGAATTTATAATATTTAAACTATTAGAAAAAAAGATTCCATATCACCTAACACCTTACCTTTGTGTCCATTGGCATATATTCTCTTTTTTTAGTAACAACTACATTAATTTAATCAATTACCCCATGGGGATTTATAAAGTTGTATTGTATTGTATCATTACATGTATGTAAGTAAGCTATCCACTGGATTGTTTTAATGATGTCAAATGAATTTTTACTCTTAAATTGAAATGAAAAGCCAAGTTGGAACACCATAAAATGCTGACAGTGGTGAATCATATCCCCCATGTATCACTGTGGTCTTTTTACAACTCCTCAAAATAATTGTTTTAAAAGGCAGAGGATGAAATGCTTTACTGTTTCTGAAGCATTATTGATCAACGTAAGCATTATTGATGGATGTGCAATTTCAATTTAGCCATAATTACAAATTTACCAGAAATTAGACATTTCCAAAACGGTTAGCAATGTGTATGAGATTAAATGTTTTTGGTTTTGAAAAATACAATCATTGTTGGATTACATAAACTCCTCCAGAGCCACAGAAAAGACGAAATTAAGCAGTGGCACCATTTAAAGATACTTAAGTAATTTTTCATATTTTTCTATGCCAGCATCTTTGTATGAGGTGTCGAATTTTCCATATTTGGTTATCTCAGTTTGCTCGGTGTTCATTTATGAATGCTATGAATTATGACATTTGTTGAAATATTTATGCAATCATCCAAAACAATGTTATTATAATCTCTTGTGTTGACAATACAATAGCTATATCTTGTTATGCATTACTGTAAGTTTAATTTGCGTTTGGAAGAAAGTATATCTTACTGTAGAGTTTTGTATATTTTAAATAAATGTAATATTTTTAAACCTCGCCTTCACCTGAACTTATGGTTTCTTTCACTCCGTCAGCAGAACACATCAAAGTATGTATTTAATCTCATTCATTTTTCTCCAGTTGCAAAATGTCAAGCCTTTCATTTTCAAGTTGTCCTTCAGTATTTGTGTCTGTAATTCTGTGAATACGTACGTAATACATTGCTGGCCTACTACCGCATGAGATTTATACATGTTTGACAAGCATGAAATAAAGTGGGCGTTCACCCATGAACCCAACGAATGCATCTGAGGAAAACGGTAATGATTGCATTGTGGCATAAGAACTTCAGGGGGTGATTTCACTTCCCCTTATGCAAGCACTTGAAGAATAAGAATGAGAGATAATATCCATGACATGATTTATGGGAAGTGGAGGGGCACAAAGCTGCTCTCCTTCATTGTATACTACCACCAGTACCAGAGACACTTTGAACTCCACTGCTGTTTGAGTGCTTAGATTACCGTGTGTGTGTGTGTGTGTGCGCGTGTGTGTATGTTGAAACACAACGGACTATAAACTAAGCTGAGCAAGTGTCGCTGCCTTTGCTCCAAATTTCAGTGCAAAGTGGTAGGTTTTGCTTCCAGAAAAGTGTGAGAAAACGTGTTATTTCCAGAGAAGTTCTCTGGTTACTCAGGGATTTTCAATGGACTTGGAAATGTAGGGATTAGGTTAAGGATTAATATTTATTTGCACAACTGTGTTGACCTTCGCTGAACACAGGATATGTACTGTTACACTTTCTCTCCTCACACCCTCCCTCCTTTTATACCAGCTTTTTTTTCTGGTGAAACGGTGAAACATTGAGTGACTGTATTTCACTTAATTAAAAGCAGTGACTGGCCTTCCCAGATGTTATGTGTGCGCCATCGAGAAGGAGTGTTGACATTCGGTGAATAGAAGCGCCCACCTGCTAACTTAACTCTTGGCTTGAGGGATGATTTGAATTCCTGTGGCCTGTTGCCTGGCATGATTACTCCTAACACTTCACAATCCCATCTACTGTTTAATATCATGGATTCGTTCCAATTCAGCAAAATGTCTTCCTCTCTGTAAAGTATGGGCTCATATGAATGAACTCCTATTTAGAGAATTTAGAGAAACCTGCACACCCCCCTGAGCAGAGCCCTACTGACCACATGAAAGGTGGAGGGCAACAATTGACATACTGAGGGCAAGGCTGATATACTGCACCATCTCTTTGCAGTGCCACCTGGGGTCAAATGCAGCCTGCAGTCATTACAAAGAAAGACAACAGTTATCACATCAGGTCTCCCAATTTTTAGATACAATCAAATGAAATCACCCTTGGTTTGCCTTAATTGAAATTATGCAAGATACTTTTTAAGAGTACGTGTGGCCTAGACCATTGCATTTATACCATATGTCATACATGCCATTGAACTTGTATTTAAAATATACAAAATGCTTTTCTAAGCGCTGGTATGTTGTGGTCAGCTTTTTTTCTCTTATACCTCACAACATGATCATTCTAATGGAAAAAACAGACAGACCCTCCTTGAGGATTTGCTAAAGCCATATTTGTCTTTTGTTCAGTGAAGATTTTTTTTGGTGTAACTTCTAAGAAAGGCTATCAATCACTCAACAATCACCTGAAGCTCCCACCCCGGCAAGTGCTCAATGCTTGATGATTCAGGCAAACAGTGGACAGGGTAGGTCCTTTGAGAGTCAGCCTGGGCCATCACTAGCAGGAAATTTCTTATTGAAAAATGTTTTCGAAAAAGTAGAAGGCCCCGGGTCACTCCACAAGCCACCACATTATTATGTCAATACTGCCACACCAGCCACAGGGGTTTATGGTCTAGGGTCCACTCAATGGTACAGACTCACATTCAATTGGAAGGGGCCTGAGATGCTCTACTGAGGCGGATGAGCCCGAGCTGAATACAAACAGGTTATCCACTAAAGGTGAACAGGACTTTTAAACCTTCTGCTGTTTCCCGCAGTATCAGAATGTACACCAATGAAAACCAGTTGGAAATATGGCCGCTGTGCCTTAGTGGTAGAGCGTGCATGTCAGGAAATGATGAGCCATGCATTGTGGGTTTGATCCCACTGTGGAGGAACCAGGAAGGGCATCCGGCTTTAATCCCTGCACGCAAGGTAAGTGTCCACCCCTTCAACGTGGGACCTGTTTTTGTTTAGTCGGTTTATACTACACGTTCACATGGGTTTGAGGCTCAGCATCTGGCTTTTTCTACATGACCAACACCTTAACACTGTACATTTTCAGTGATGCTTTGGCCAAACCCATGTCCAACATTAAACTTCTTTTCAGCATTGTAGTTACTGATTACAAGGCTACATGCAATCAAATGAGTAAAACAACAAGAGGAGGTTTAATTTTGAAAATCTCAAGTCAAAATACATCTAATTAAAATGTGTGCAGTATTCTAAGCACTCTTTGTGGCTTACGTGGCATGAATCATGTCAAAAATGGCTATTTGTTCTTCAGCTTTCCATCACATGAATAAATCAGAGTAACTCGCCATTGTTTCTTCTGTTTAGTAATTGCTGCATCCATTATCTTTTAGCAAACTAGAGACCTTTTATTTTCTCTGTCGCTCAGCGTTTGTTTTCCAAGTGTCACCTTGCACTCTGTCCACAAAGCTGGTGAAATTGTATCTAATAAAAATGTTGTGCAGTTTACCTAATTCATCTTTCCACATATGGTTCTCCTTATTTGTATTCTGTGGGTGGGCCAGGACTTCCATACTGCTCAATCAGTGCCTCTTGAAAAAAGGGAAAGGGGGGACCATATGGGTCACATTTTTACATGTTGTTTGGTATGACAAGGCTGACTAGGAATGTGTCCTCGTCGACAGCGGTGCAAAACACCACTATGTTTGCTTGATTGTTCACATATATGTACATTAGCTTCCTCAAAACTACAAAGTAGATGATGGCTTCCCTGAAATTTGGGCGTTGTGTGGCGTGTGAAACAACAGTTAAAGGAGGCACCTGTGCAAGAGGTGTTGGGCTAGAGAGTAACATTTTGGTCCTTTTTGGTTCTGCAATCTTTGCTCCTTCCTTGTGTCTTTCATGCCATGAACTTGACAATCCTCTGTATTTATATATTAAAAATTGTGCGCTTAAAATTCATGAGATGTGCAAGACAATTTGGGTACTAGTACAGTTTGAGATGAGGAAAAGGTTGTTATTGAGTGTATCCTTGTTTATTAACTACACTAAAGGTTTGTTTTGTGTGTCATGATTAGTCCTCACGTTGTGGGGGTGAACACAGAATTCCATGGAGCTTGGGGGATTATGGCTGGATGCTCTCCCTGACACGCTGCGAGGGTTCATACTCGCTACTTCTAGCTCATCACTTCTCAAAGTGTGCGCTTTACCACTACTCCTGTTTGTATAATCACACTTAGAAATTAAATATGCAACTAATTTGATAACTTTGTATACTTTGGTAAATACCTCTCTATAAATGCTACCCTGAGTGTAAGTGTGTGTATGTGTGTGTGTATGTGTATGTATATATATATATATATATATATATATATATCTCAAGAAAAA
>OMLC01030619.1:0-10151 GCA_900302585.1 Regalecus glesne
GACATAGAACTGACCTCTAGAGGAGAGTCTGGCTCATCCAGGATGCTCTTCTCATTCTGTCTCTGCTGCATCGTCCCTGTAGAACTGGGGTCCATTATCAGGACGTTCTGACTACCGGCTCCACCGAACTTACAGTCACTCTTTCTGGAGTCAGTGGTCCTGCACACCTCGTAATTGTACACGTGTTGGAGAGTCCCTGTCCCCAGAGTGTCTGAGTAACGTGGTGGGTAATAGGGGATCACCGGCAGACTGGGGTGATAGAGGATGCGAGACTGTCTCCACCTGTATATCTTCACTGAGATGATGACCACCACACAGGTGATGAAGAGGAAGGACACCACAGCCAAAGCCAGGACTAAGTAGAAAGTCAGGTTGTCATTGTACTCCTTGTCGTGGGTCAAGTCAGTGAACTCAGAGAGCACTTCAGGGAAGCTGTCCGCCACCGCCACGTTGACATTGACTGTGGCTGATCGAGAGGGCTGCCCGTTGTCCTCCACTAGCACAGTCAGCCTTTGTTTCACAGCATCTTTATCAGTGACTTGGCGGACGGTTCTGATCTCCCCGTTCTGTAAGCCCACTTCAAACAGAGCCCTGTCTGTGGCTTTCTGCAGCTTATAGGAGAGCCAGGCGTTCTGTCCAGAGTCCACATCAACAGCCACCACTTTAGTCACCAGATAGCCCACATCTGCTGAACGAGGCACCATCTCAGCCACCAGAGAGCTGCTGGTCTGGACCGGGTACAGAACCTGAGGGGCGTTGTCGTTCTGGTCCTGGACGTGTATAATAACTGTCGTGCTGCTGCTCAGAGGTGGTGAGCCTCCGTCCTGCGCTTTGAGGAGTATTTTAAACTCTTTATCTTGCTCATAGTCCAGTGAACGGACTGAGTGAATCACTCCGCTCTCTGCATTGACAGAGAAGTATACAGACACTGCGTGTCCGTTGACCTCACTGTCTATAAGGAAATATGATATCCGTGCATTCTGACCACTATCCGGGTCAGTGGCTTTTATCTGCAGCACGGACACACCCGGGGGATTATTCTCACCGACATGAGTAGCGTACATGGCTTGACTGAAGGCTGGGGCATTGTCATTAACATCAGTCACCTCTAAAGTCACCGTTTTCAAAGCTGACAGAGCAGGTGAACCCCTGTCTGTGGCAGTCAGAGTGATGTTATACCTGGCCACCTTTTCCCTGTCGAGACTTCTCTCCGTCACCAGAGTGTAGTAGTTTCGGAGAGACGTCTCAATTTTGAACGGCAGGTTTTCATCCACAGACAGACGCACCTGTCCGTTCTTACCCGAGTCAGCGTCAGACACACTCATCAACGCAACGACTGTCCCCGGAGGGGAATCCTCAGAAATCTTCCCCGAAAAAGACGTCATGCTAATGCTCGGATCGTTATCATTGACGTCTATTAGCTCAATGATGAGTTTACTGGCACCCGTCAAGCCTCCGTTATCCCTGGCTTGAAGGTTGATTTCATAACTCGGTGTCGTCTCATAATCTATAGTCGCAGTCACCTTCACCTCTCCGGTGTAAGGATCTATTTGGAACACAGCAGGTGAGCCCTCGTCTACATGAGTGAAGGAATAAGTAATGTTGCCGTTTTGCCCCTGATCTGTATCGACGGCGAGTACTTTGGTCACCACGGTGCCCTTTGCTGCGTTTTCTAGGACGGATGCTTTGAATAAGGATTCTGTGAAGACGGGTGCGTTGTCATTCGCATCTAGTACTGTGATGTGGATCTTGACAGTGCCGGACCGTTGAGGGTCTCCGCCATCAACTGCTGTCAATATTAACGTATGCTCGCCCTGTTTCTCACGATCCAGGATGGACTGTAGCACCATTTCGGTGTATTTACTGCCATCGGATCGACTCTGCTGCTTAAGGACAAAATTATCTGTCGGGTAAAGGGAATAGCTTTGTAAGGAATTCTTGCCCACATCAGGATCGGCTGCGCTATCCAGCAGAAACACGGTACCTTCCGGCGTCATTTCACTAATTTCCAAATTAATATCCTTTTTGGCAAAAGCAGGGGCGTGATCGTTTATGTCTTGTATCTCAATAGTGATAGAAAATAATTCAAGTGGGTTTTCAAGGACGATCTCCAGACTGAAGCTACATGGAGATCTCATGGCGCACATTTTCTCTCTGTCTATCCTTTCATTGACAACGAGATGCCCTTTGTTCTGATCCAGGGCGACATATTGGTTATTGCCATCTATAACGAGACGAGCCCGACCGGACACCAACCTTCCAATATCCAACCCGATGTCTTTCCCCACGTTCCCGATGAAGAGTCCCTTTCTCATCTCCTCCGGTATAGAATAACGGATTTGTCCGATCGCCACCCCGAATGTGCATAAAAGCAAAATGGAGATTCTCCGATTCCATGATACGTCGTCAGGCCACAGCATCGCTTCAACTAAACCACCAAAGCAAAGCTCAAAAATAATTCCAGAAAACACAGAGACGTGCTCAAAACACGACCAGTGGTTATTTGAGAGATGAAGAAAAATCACCAGAGTGTCATTGCATAAGCACGAAATCAGCGTCGTTTCCGTCGGTAATCTGCGGTCACTCTGCATCCGCGGCACTGCGCTCATTACGCCCATGTCGGGAAATGGTCTCCTTAGGCAACAGCACCACCGAGAGTAAGTCAGTAGAAACTGATCAACTGCTGCCACCAGAGCACCACATGGCCCATTGACCCAGCAAAGCAAAGCTTACCGTCTGCATAGGACCCTCGACGTTTTACAAAAGTAAATACTCTAGTGTCCTAAAAAGTACCCCAAAATACTGCCACCCGATGGAGAGAAAGAGAGAGACCTGTATTTCCAGGGGTCTTGTACTGCATGAATCCACGATGAAAACGTACGGTGATCTAAATACCCCGTCCCCCATAACAGCAACACACTAGTCCCCTCACTTCACACGGTAACATGTTTCTTTCCCGTTAAACACTCCTTATGAGAGAAAACATGGTGGAACATCAGTGGAGAGAGAGAGAGAGAAAGAGGGAGAGAGAGAGAGAGAGAGAGAGAGAGAGAGAGAGAGAGAGAGAGAGAGAGAGAGATGTGATGCTAGGAGAAAGGCAATGCATTGAATTTCAGGCCAACACTCAGCAATGCGCAGGCAGTACATTATGGAAGCAGAGTGATCAATAGCAGTTAGAGGAACATGTATTATGTCAATCTAACAGCTTGTTTTCCATCTAAGCAGGAAAAGAGCCAAACATTAAAGCAGTGTATTGGATCCCATGTTGAAAATTGACATTTCACTTCATTGCGATTAGAAGGCCTGAATGGACTCGAAGGCCCCTCACTGCCATCCATCAGCTGTCATTATAATGAATAGAAGATCACAGATTTATCAGCAAGTATTCTCATTTATTGCCCCATTCCATGGTTAACAGAGTTACACAAAAACTTTTATACAAGGCATTTTAAGGGTAAAAAAGGACATTAACTGACAATCAGGAAAAGGAAAACTCAAGATTTAACGTGGTGTGAGGTACTCACTAGGAATGATATTGATGTAAGGAGATGCTCTATGGTTAGACATCTAGCTGTTAGTTCAGGCAAGCAGGCACAGAAATTAACTTCATTACACAGGGACAACTATTGATAACCTTTTCAACTGTAATAAAACACAAAAATATGTTTTATATCCATAAACAATACATATCATATCAAGAAATGTTGGAGAAACCATTGCATTGTCAGTGACCACACACAGGTTTTCTTGGAACGTTTCAAAAACACAGGCATTCTGGAAAAACATCAAACCAGAAATGGAGAAAATTGTGGAAATGGACATTCCCCAGGGACAGTCCCTTTTGTTCTTGTTGGATATATTGCCCAAACACCTATTTAGTACAAAAGAGGTGAATCTGTTCAGCTGGATCAGAAGTTCAGCTGAACAGATTCACCTCTTTTGTGATTTCCCTACCTGGATTATTGAGCATGCATCAAGACACCTATTTAGTACAGACACATGTTATATCTTGATTCGTTTTTTGATGGTTAGAAATAATAATAATTATTAGTAAGTGCGTGACGACTAGGGCCTGAGGTAGCTCTGGGGTAGAAAGTGTGCTTTGGGAACTAATAGGCCAGAGGCTGCATATTCAAACCCATCACAGGGCGTCAGGAAGGGCATCGAGTCGTAATACCCCATGCCTGCCCTGGGATAAACTGGTGATATGTCCAGGGTGTTTCCCTGCCTTCGGCCGAATGAGCTCTGGAATAGGCACCAGCAGATCTTCAACCCAACGTCTGATAAGCGGTTGATGATGACATGAAATGACATGGATGAAGACTAACGGTTGTTCAATGGTTACAGAGTCAAACATATTTCCGTGAGGAAGCACAACTCCCCAGCTATAACTGGATCTTTTTTTGAAGTGTTTATTTATTTGTCATTGTACAAACAATGTTTTTTTCTGCATTTCTCTGCATTTAACCCATCCTATTGTATAGGAGCAGTGAGAAGCTGCAGCCCCCAGAGTCCATCTCCAGTTATTTTTCCTATTACCTTGGTCAAGGGCACAAGCAGGAATATTACCCCTAACATGCATGGGTTTGTTGGTGGGAGGAAACCAGAGCACCAGCAGGAAACCCAAACGGACATGGGGAGGACATGCAACTTCATACAGAGAGGACCTCGGATGGCCTGGGGTTCAAACCTAGGTGGTAGGCAGTATGACACACATTAGAAACAGGCTCCAATGCACAGTGATACTACAGGAGTCATCAATGACAAAAAGTAATTTTAAGATTATAGCATCTTCTGGGAGGAGAATCTAGCAATGCAATATACAAATTGTTTGTGGATGGTTAACTTTCCCCCCTTTTGCTGATTTATTTTGGCTCAATTTTTTTAATGAACTGTTCATTTTGTGGGTGTTTTTTCTGTTGCTGGGACTAGCAGCCAGATCTCTGACTACATAGTTGCCTTCCATGCCCATGTGGATCACTGAGTAACTTAAGACACTTTATATACATGAATCCAAACTCTCCCCTTGACAGTCACACATTTTTAACCTCGTTTTATTGTTGTTAAGTGTATTGTCAGGGCCGAATTGGCCATCTTGTACCAGCCACTCCCAACACACATTCCCTTAAATGCTAAACTGCATTTTAGTACACAGTAAAAACGTTTCTTTTTAATGCTCTCTTTCTTTATATGTTTTTTTAATATTCTTACAAAAGCGAGATTGTTATAGCAATAGTTGTTCATGTTTCACAATAAAGCAAATGGCTAACTATAAACAAATTGAGGACTGAGTTGAGGACCTGCTTGGTTTGTCTTAATCTAGTTGGCAACTCACCCGCAGGACAATTAGAAAATTTATATAATTATATCATCTTGATGCATGTTCAATACTCCAGGTAAGAGAATCACAAGGAAAGTGAATTGGTTCAACTGAATAAGAATTTTATTCAGAAATGTTTCATCACTCATACAGGATACATCTTCAGTCTGAACTGACTGCAAGCATCCCCACCCTTAGAAACAATACAGTACACCGCACAACAAAAGGCTAGTTTCATATTCATAAGTTGGTCATTGACTACGTATTCAAAGGTAATGAGTACTATTTACCAGGGTCGGCTCCTGAAAAAAATCTCAGATGGGGCAATTTTAGTAAAAATGAACAGAACAACCATATTCTGGGCATCGATTTGCAAAAATGTACAATGATAGATTTGTAAAAATGATGAAAAATATTCTGGCCAATTGTTGTCTAAAGATCATAAAAATTGACAACCATATTCTGGCCATTTGTATAGACTTGTAAAAATGAGGAATTATATTCCGGCTAATTCTATGAATTCACAAAATTAGCAAACATATATGGCCATTTTTATGGCTTTGTTACACTGAACATGAAAGCACATGTTAAACATAAACTGAATCGTTTTTTAACATTTTAACTATCTAAGCATTTTAAAAACATCAACGATTAACTATTTGACTGAGTGAGTGAGTGAGAGAGAACGAGAGAGGAGAGAGCGCACGAGAGAGATTGAGAGAGAGAGCGAGAGAGAGGGAGAGTCCACAATACTTGAACTGATGCTTTGCTTATCACCCTTTGTGTGCAGCAAAGCAGTCACTGACATTCTCATTGAAATCAGGAGTGTTGAGGACTAGTTCCCTCTCAATGGAAAGCATAGCTAAAGGACTCAGACATTCTCAGACTAATTTATTTTGCAGGAACATCTTAACTCTTTTCAAAGTTGAGAAACATCTCTCAGCTAGCAGTATAGCAAGCTATGAGGCTTACCGCTTGCTCTGAGGCTCACAACCTGCTAGCCAGGATTTTTGCTCATACTAATTTACAGAAAATCATCAGGCGTGGGTCTTCCCACCTTTCATAGAAACATATTGAATGGTTAAAGTTTGTCATAGAGGTCCTGATTGTTCTCAAACACAATTTATCTGGATTCTCATACTGACTAAAATGAACTTCTTTCAAAGACACAATCCTATTGCACTGAACACTAGCCATCTTAAGAGTAATAAGTGATGTGAATGAAGAAGCTAGTCACTCTTTTTCTCAGTCATATATGACGTAAATGCAAGGCCTCCCTTGCATTTACTTGACCAGGGCCTGTTAAATGTGAGATTTCACTCCCTCCCTGGCTGTTGAGTCAGTGAGGACGTTGTTAGCTCGGTGGTACAGAGTCCTTATGACTCCCACTTTATGCGGGTGGTGAGAAACAAACATTAAATACTGACCAGTATGTTTAAGTTTACAGTAAACATTAACCACCAACTGTCCCCCATCACCAATCTTAATTTCACAATCCAAGGAAGCTAACACGTCAATTTCAACATCCTCCCTGGGGAACTTGATGTAGTTGTCCACCGAATTAATGTGGACATTATATGTGAAATTGGGAAACCCAGAGCACACCCATGGTTCTTCCTGTAGTATCGCCCTTTGTATGATAAGTATGTGGACTGAATAATAATAATAATGATTCCCTTATCAGTCCAACAAGGGGAAATTTGCATAACTCTACATTTTTGACCCAACCTATTGTATAGGAGCAGTGAGCTGTCACCATATGATGCTCGGGGAGCAGTTAGGGGTTCAGTGTCTTGCTCAAGGATACCTCGACATACTGTATGCAGGGTCGGGAATCGATCCTGCAACGTTCCGATTGCCAGACGACCGCTCTACCCACTGAGCTATGCCACCCCTAAGGCAGTGAGATAAGGCAGTGGGTGTGGTCTGCAAGAAATTACAGGATCTATCTTGTGGTTCTATATTTATAATTTATGGCAATCGTGCCCATGTTTGCAAGAATTTTGTGTTTTCCCTGTCATTGCAAGCCAGGTGATGATGTTGCTTTTCTAGGATAATTTGGTTTTGATCATTACGAAATAGTAAAGAGAGCATTTTCCCAGCTTTTCAACACACTGGTAAATCTCCATCCTTTTTTCACACAACCCCTACATTGGTGACCCCTTTTTACTTTCAGACATTTCACGGGTTCTCTGAACATGACAACCAACACAGTTTAACTCAAATAGCCTGGCTTTTGGGAGCAAAATGCGAGCGTAGGATTCACGGAGGCTGAAGCTCAATTTATCCTTAGGGAAATTACAGCAGAGGACACAAAATACCACTACGTTGTTGCACCTCTTACCAACTCCAATGTATTCAGGTTGGTAAGTCTGCTTGAACAGCCACCAGCACAAAACAAGTATACCACTCTGAAAGCACACATTAAAGAGACTTTTGATCCGCCTGAATCTGAGCATGCTCATCAACTCCTTTCCCCTTCCGGGCTAGGTGATGGTAACTCCTTGGAGCTGATGGATCACATTCTTGCTCTGCTTGGTGACCACCAGCTGTGTTTCTTTTTCAGGGAGCATTTCCTGCAACAGCTCCCAGACCAACTTCAGTTAGCCCTGGCTAACTGAACTTGCTATAGTTGAATTCCGGAAGCTGGCCAAGGAAGCTCATACATGCTTTTTCTACTGGAACATACCATGACCTTCTGGCCAATCCGCAGCTCACACCACGATCTACGCCAGGTGCGCGTCCCACCCAATCTACAGACAGTACGTGTTCATCCGCCATAACACCCATCAGGTTCTCCTTTGGCCACCTTATGATGGTCCAGATACCTGGTTGTTGAGACCAGTGAAAAAACCTTTGTCAGACATAGGGGATAGAATGGATCGTATCTTGGTCCCACCTGGACTTGGGCTGCTCCATCGAAGTGGCTCATGGCTGAGCCCACCCGTTGCCAATCCAGGAGCTCTGTAATATGTTTGGCTGGGTTATTCCTATTTCCGATCATTTTACAGGGCCAGCTCTGGTGAATTCTGTGAGAATGTGTGCATTGTCCTGGGTCGGCTCTTGAAAAAATCCCGGGTGGGGGGTGGGGGCCTTTTTGCAAAGAGGAACTGATACAGTTGATTGAACAACCATATTCTGGCAAGGCATTTGAAAAAATGAACAATGATCTCCCTGACATAGTATTAATTGGTAAAAAGGAGCAGCAATAATCTGGCCAATTCTAGCCTATATATTCATAAAAATTAACAACCGTTTTCCGGCCATTTGTGCAGATTTGTAAAAATGAACATGTAAATAATATATTAAACATGAACAGAAAAATTTTCAAAACTTTTCAACTATTTAAAATCCATATCAGCTGTGAACTGATTTGAGTGAGTGAGTGAGTTAGAGAGAGAGACCTGATTACTTGTACTGAAACTTTGCTGATCTCTCTTTCAATGCAGCAAAGCCGTGATGGCTTTCTCATTGAAGTCAGACATGTTGGGGACTAGTTCTCTCTCCATAAAAAGCATCGCTAGTGTTTTCAGAAATTCCGGGCCCATTGATTTTCACAGGTAAGTCTACTCTCTTCAAATCTGGGAAATATCTCTCAGCTTCAGGTGTCATCATGGGAGTAGTTATGAAGATGTTCAACAGACTCACAGACTCAGAGAATGTCTCATTGAAGTTGTGGCTCATCAGAACCTGGTACAATGCTAGTGCAACACAGCAGAGTTTGAATTCATCGTTTTCTTGGATCAGACAGTTCCGTCTTGAGTTTGGCTTATTTCAGGATGGGGTAGGCCTTCACAGTAGCTTTCAGAGCCTCAACAGGAAATGAATGGCTGTACTAACATATGACATTGTAGTAAGGTAGCTCCCACAATGTGGAAAGTGAAGGAGAACCTAGCTTTACTGCGAGCCAGGATGGTATCACAGACCTCATCACACAGCCTCTGCTTCTATCTGTAAGGCTATTCACAGTACTTTAGTCATGTTTGATGCACATTAACATACTTTATCCACTTATGAAGTATTAAAAATATGTAAACCCACTTAAAATAGGCTGGGAGACATTGTGGAACACTTTTTTGTTCAAGATATCCATTTTCCCTCACCTAATCACGATGTATAGCAAAGAGTAAAGCAAGCTAGATTACACCTCTGGCTATGTTATGAAAATAATGTAATTCATAACCCTGCAGTGTAAATTTTGATGTACAGGAAGAAAGAACTTCCCCATGTGCAAAATATGCAGCTGCTGTAGCAAAACTGGTGGTCTTTGCACACATTGTTATGCTTCACCCTCTGAAAATTTTTACATCACATGCCACAGTGGCATTTGTGACCTCGTCAGCATTTACACTAACATCGAGGAGGTAAAAAAATATTGGCCCTGTAAGGAGAGGTTTCCCGATCTGTCGGGAGACGAGTATATCACCCCCTAGTGGGTGAGTTGCACTGTTCAATTACATGTCTTGATGCATGCTCAATTATCCAGGTAGGGAAATCAAAACAAGAGGTGAATCAGTTCAGCTGGATCAGAAGTTTATTTAGAAACGTTTCATCACTCACCAGGTGACTTCTTCAGTCTGAGCTGAAGGCAAACATCCCCCTCCTTATAAACAGTACCTTGATGCCACACAACAATAGGTTGGTTTCACATGCAAGTTGGGTGATCAACTGCACATTCAGTGAAAATGGGCACCATTCACAGAGGGTTGGGGAATGTTTGCGATCACGGCATTGTAGGACGCCGATAGATGTACTCTCAGGCCACCGCCCCTATTCAACGACGGTCATTCCCTATTCACGTAGATGGCCTCCTTCACCCCCCTCTCAAACC
>OMLC01030638.1:0-11603 GCA_900302585.1 Regalecus glesne
CTGGTGTCTCCCTCAGAGACAGGGGGAGAGGGTCAGTCATCATGAGGGTCTCAGAGTAGAGCCTCTGCTCCTCTACCTAGAGAGGAGCCAGTGGAGGAGGTTCAGCATCTAGTCAGGAGGTCACCTTGTCTCCTCCCTAGTGAGGTGTTCCAGACACGTCCAGCTGGGAGGAGGCCAGAAGGTAGACTGAGGACCAGGTGGAGGGATTATATCTCCACCCTGGGACCACCTCAGGACCCCCAGTCAGAGCTGGTGGATGTGGCCAGGAGAAGGGGAGTTTGGGATCCACGGGTAGGACTGCTGCCTCCATGAGCTGGCTTCAGATAAGCAGTTGAGGATGGATGGATGGAGATTCAGCAAATGGACAGTGTAATCAAGGCAGTACTTATCGGCAACTCAATTCTGCTTGCAAGGAAGAGATGTGCTTCAACAGGGTTTTTGGTTTAGTTGCCAAAAATGTCCACACTGTTGTTGCAGTGAAAACTTGACCAAAATTCCTTGAGAAACTCTCCTCCTGGGTCTAATAATGAAACTTAAACACCAACCTGCCTTCAGAGATTACATCACGATATCCTGCCTTAATCAGACAGTCAATGAGTTGTCATCAGTCACTGTTTTTATGAAGTAGCCTTGCAACATCAAGCACAATGGCTTTTGTTATCAAGTCTTGGCCAAATTAAAATCAATGGAATGGATCTTTACTCAAGACCCGTCAACAGATTTTTACAGATGTTTCTCAGGATGTCTCTTCAGTCCTGTGAGCTAAAAACCAATCTTTAGACTGTGAATTTGTGAACGTTTGTCATCTTCTCTAGGGGTGGCGGTGCCCGCCTTGTCGTGGGATTTGCAACTGCAGCTTCTGTCGCCAGCGTGAGGGCCGATGCCCCACAGGTATCCTGTTTCCCTTGGCTCAGTGTCACGGCTTCTCCAACGTCCACTCATACCTCAGCAGGTTAGTTTTAATTCAGGGTGTTTTCATCCTTTTGTGGGCACAAATTGAATCAGAAAATATTTTAATTTGCACCTTTTCCAATTTTAACTATACACTGGGGCTTAAGTAAATAAAAAAGGTCCTTTTTTACGTGTCACGATTAGTCCCCACGTTGTGGGGATGGACACGGACACAAATGGAGCTTGGGGGATTAAGGCCTGCTGCCTTTCCTGATGCCCCATGATGTCAAACCTGCTGCCTCTGGTTCATCAGTTCCTGAGGCATGCACGCTCTACCCACTGAGCTGCCATGGCCACTGAAGTAAATATGCCTGCTTATTTATGAATTCCACTTCCACAATTGAATGTTAAAATTCTCCCAGTACAGACCATAGGCTAGCTACCGGAGTTTAGCCAAGCACTTCTGAACTACCACACCAATGAGATGCAAACACTACTTGGTTGAGAGCCGTAAGGCATTTTGATTAAAAACACACTTGGGTTTTATTGCAGGAGTCTGGAGAGGAATTTCTGAGTGGGAGATCATATGCACACTCGTCCACGTGTCAGAGAGAGAGAAAAACAAAGGGTGCGACAGAAAAAAGGGTTACTCAGTACCACCCATTCTGGTAGTTGGATCAAGTTTACTGAAGGTCCAGTAAAAATCATGTTCGCCAATCTTGACACATTTTAAAATTTTTGTTAGCATAGTACAAGGTAGCTCAGTGGTAGAGCGCACAACTAGGTAACTGATAAATCAGAGGCTGCAGGTTCGAACCCACTGAGGGGGGTTGGTGTCGGGAAGCGCATCTGGCCTTGGTCCCCCAGGCTCCATCCAAGCCCATGTTCTCCCCCACTACGTGGAGACTAATCGTGACGCGTATAAAAATGGACCCGTCAGTGTAGCTAGCGAAAAGTCAAAACTGCTGTTTCTGTGAAAATATGACTAAAACCCCCTAAGAAACAAACTCTTTCAGAAAACCAATCTGCCTTCAATAGGTTATGCCTTAGTAGCAGCTTGATCAATGAGTTTTCATCAATCTGTTTTCATGTATTGGCCTCACACCATCATGCAGATGGACACACTAGCTCTCAATAGTCTTGACTGAATTCAAATCAACTGAAAGGACCTTTATGATAATTCCAGCACTTCTCATTCAGTTACTTCAAGGATTTTAACTAGCATGGCAAGAGGCTATGGCTTATGCTAAAATCAGAATTTAATGATGAACATTGGAACTGATGTTGCTAAATGTTGGATGCTATTTTTTCCCCTTCTTCTCGATCCAGCCTCCGAAACAAACAAGACTAAGGGGGTTGGAGGGTTGGATTTGTGACTTCAAGACACTGGATGGAACAAATGGTGGACTGTTTTGTTTTGGCTCTGTACTTGTGACATACTAGTGATATCTTGAGATTTTAGATCCCTGGTTATTTTGAGCTGTGGTTCTTTTTTTTCTTTTTTTTAAATCCTGAATTAAACTAGTTTTTGCTTAATTGACTGGTCTTGTTTATCGGGATAACAGATGACACAGTATGCTGTTCATTATTTTAATCCAGCTGTTGGCATCTGTATTAGTATACAATATAAAAACTCCCTTATTTAACAAACACAATCCATGAGGCATAAGGGCACTTAACTGATGAACGCTGAGTCTGAAAAAGTTGAACAAGAGTTTGACTTGTACAAATCAAGTCACGTTTATACCAAAAAAAAGACCTTTTTTTCTGAGGTTAAAGCATAGTGGATATTTTCAGAGATGCAGTATAAATTTATTTCAAAATCCCCTGAACCTTGGATACATTAACAATTTACCTTTTTTTTCTCAATCAAAGATGAACATCTGAAACGGACTCATCTTGAGGCAAACTTTTTCCAGTTGGTTATTGAAAATCTGTAAGAATAGCTGACATTTCACCATTCCCGAACTGATTCAACACTTAGAAAAAAAAAAGAAATCAATCTGAACCTTTGGTTTGAGCTTACATTTACGCTGTCTAAGCATAAGGACAACAAACGGTTTCATTTTGATTCAATGGAATAAAGGCGAAAAGGAAACAGAACAGGGAAAAGAGAATTGAACTAATTTCAAAGACTTGAAAGATGAACTCGAGCTCAGTTGATAGTTATTCCACAAAGAAATGTACTGAGGCTCTGACCTGTGTAGAATACATGATTCTATTACAGAAAACTCAATCTACATTTATATGTGATAAAAGATTGCATGTGAGAGGCTAATACATCTGCGAGGCTAATACATTTGAAAGGCAATCTCTTGAGACCATAACAATCCTATCAATTCATAGGATTTTTTCTGGCCATAAACGCATTTAGAAAAAATATACAAAATTTTTTTTGCTTCAATAAACTTATCAAAGCATAATGGCTTAAATGTGTGTACCTATACAGTTCTGAGAGTAGAAAGCTCAAAATGGATTTCAGTGTCCATTCCTACCTAAAGCCTTACACGGATTCGCAACTCTTCTCGCCGGTCATGACACAGGATAACCCAGACTGCTACTAAACTATCCGTGGAAGGAAAATCCACCCCAAAAGTACTTTTAATAAACTTCTCACGTTTTTGGATAATTTCACCCTTTTTGAACACAGGGAGGAAAAAAACTCTTTCCTGATGAAAGAACCAGAGAAACCTGAGAGCCAAATATCGACTGAACTGTCTTTTAAGCACAATATCAATACATAGATTCTGTTTTTGCATGGAGTTTTCCTCAAGTGCTGACGTGAAATTGTCACAGGTCATATATTGGAAGCCCTTGGCAGATGCGCTAACCCATTTTGAGAGTGCAGATAACACCTGAGATGAAGAGCTTATATAGGGGAAGCTCACTGGATCTAGGCCTAGCATTGAAATAGTGTTCTCTTTACGAGAGGCTGGTAGAAAGAGCCTTGTAAGAAGGCACCTATTGACGTCAAGTTAATGGCAAGTGTGTTATTGCAATCCCCAACATCAAGCTAGTGTGGGTCTTTGTGTTGGGCAGTCATCCCTGTAGTGTCATTAATCTTCATGCAAGAACTCATTTAATTAATCATGGTCATTTAATTTGACCCATAATCCATAAATGCTTTAGTAACATAATATAAGGGAGAGACTCTCCGTTTTGCTTTGTTTTGCCTAGGTTCTCAAAAAAAAGCATCCGGTTGCGTTTATGATCACCACCTCTATCTGAGGTCCTTTGGGAGGTTCTCAGTCTGAAGTCAGACATGCCCTTCTTAACCCTATATGTCTGTGCACAGTGCCCACTGATGTCATCAGTAGCTGTTGCCATTAATTTGGTGAATGTCCTCCACCTGCATCACATTGATTCCACTGCTGGCTAACCTGGCGATGCTCTCTGCAGACAGGGTTTCCATGGTGACCAAGGTGTGCTGTTCACTGGCAGCCACTGCACCTGTGCCAGCCTCTGTCCCTGCAGTGGGGGAAGCGACGTCCGTCGGAACCGCTGTGCTTGCAGTGGGAGCCGTGGTGGCTGCTTTCTTGTTTAGATGGGTCTTTACATGCTTGGAAAGGTGGTCGCTACGCATGAAGCGCTTTGGACAGTGTGGACACACAAACTTCTTTTCACCTGAATCGGAGGAATTGCAAAAGAATAATCTTGTGTAAGAATGGTTCAATTAAAGGTACTTGAGACTACATTAATAGTTATTCATGAGGTGGGTTTACACTTGTGGTACCATTCCTTAAACAAGTGTTGCTACCCTGTTATATGGCTTTTATTGGGTATTGCAGTTATCTTAGGAGCAAAATCCCTTCTGTGGTGCTCTCCCTGAAGTTTAATCCTACTTTTTCTCCCTGTTAAAGTTTTTCTTTAGGGATTTGTTCCTTATGTGATGCGAGGGTCTAAGGACAGGATGTTATGTTAGTGTGAATCACACGGAGGCAAATTAGCTATTTGCGATGATGGGCTCTACAAATAAAATTGATGTGACTTTCTGTAATGGGTGTTACTGTGAATGAATTCCATGATGCATAACAACTCCAGAGTTTGGAAACATCTGCTTGTGTGAAACTCAAACATTATGCAGCTGAACGGACACAAAGTCTTTACAATGTTGATCCTTAATAACTGGTGTAACATGATATATATTTTTAAAAAAGCATAATGGGAGTACTGTTAGCCCCACTTTTTCCATTAAACCATGTCACCAAAATTCTAGTCCTAGTGCAATAACATGGACTCTGCTTCTGTAATGATAAATTACCAATAAAGAACATTGAGTAAAAACCTCCTTGTTACTGTAAAATAGTAGACCAAAGGCAAAACCACCCATCACAACAAACTCAAGAACTGGAAACCCCCCCCCAAAAAAAAATCCCTTTAGGCAAAAATCCACATAGATATTTAATTTCTTCTGAGTCTCACCTGTATGTGTCCTTTTGTGGCGTTGGAGCTCATCTGAGCGAGTGAAGCGTTTGGCACAGTACGACCAGCTGCAGACAAAGGGACGCTCCCCTGTATGCCAGCGAAGGTGAGCTCTCAGATGGGATGTCTTTCCATAGATTTTCCCACAACCTGGAATGTGACAGATGTGCTGCTTCTTCTTAGTGGGGTCATTACTACAGGAAAAAAAGAGGAAAAAAAGGATTGACTCAGTGCCACAAACTGGGGAAAGACAGAGTTCTTGATCTCCTGTTTGTGAAATTGATGCTTCCTTAATATGAGAGAGAATGAGAAATCAGCTTACATGGAACTGCATGGTTTCTTTTCCTAGTAGTGTAAAGCCAAGTCATATGTATTTCAAAATTTGTATATAAGGTATTAGAACAAAAATAAAACAACAAACATATTTCAGTGTCAATTCAGTCACGGTGTTCTACAGTTGGTAGAACTATCAAAACTACATGTATAAAAACAAAGAAATATGGAATTAAGAAAGGGAAAAAACATGGTCCTCTCTTAACTTTGATTACGGTCTAAAAATCAGGAGGTCATTAGCAAAGCAAATGACCAAGCTATCTTGGGTTGTTCAAACTCGGACCAATACATAAAGTTAAACAACATACCGTCCGTCGCCATCTTTGCAGAAGGGGCAAGTGCATGCTTCCCTCCGGTTACGCCGCCCTTGGGGTGGGGAGCTGATGTCCTCGTTGTCCATGGCTGAGTTGTCATCCAAATTATCTGCATTCATCTGCAACCCCTGATCTCCTTCAGCATCAACAGAGCAAATGAAAGTGTAAACCTAACTTATAAAAACCAAAAATCATACTAATGGACTTGAAATGAAAATAAAATAGTTAGTTAATTTAAAAAAAATCCCATTCTTCCATTTCAACATGAATAATTGGAGTCCATATCTGGTGATCAAACTTAACCTTACGGGCAACTAAGCACTATTTCAATATTGATTAATAATCAAACTAAAACACTGCATAATCATACAGACTGTTGGAATTTCACATTATTTGTCTCAAACTTTTGTTCTAGATAATGATGCAGCTATCCCATGGCCAGGTTTCCTATAAAAAAAGACATTTTCAATCGCAGGGTAACTTCCTGGTTGAATAAAGGTTTAACTTAAAATAAACGACTAAATGCAGACTTTATCAAACATGGTGAATTACAATTTTAAATGTTTTTGTGTAGTGCTGAGATGCTAAGCCCTTAACAGCTACACATTTACGAGTCTAGATGAGACAAACGCTCGATGAATGATGTCAAACAAGATTTTACAAGAATAGCAGAACTGTGCAGTGGTGACTCATATGACTGGCACTTTAAACAGCAATGGACACAACACTGCTCATGTTATGCTGGATACACCATACAAATCCTCACAAAAATGTTAATGTTTTCCATTATGGAGACCGGCAGGCAGCGACCTAATTAGAGAGAGAAACTTCACGTACCAATGATAGATATGGAAGAAAGTTTGAACTTGATAAAGGCTACTGTGTAATGGGTGGGGCTTGGTTACACCCTTTGTGGGACAGAGATACTGTAGTATGCCTTAATTACAATTAAAATAACCCTGTTCCAAAACAAATGTGTTATAATGTCAAAAGATTTAATAATTTGCATTCTATCCATCTGTGCCTAGGAACACAGGAGCAGACAGCTGTCAGAGAAGCCCAACTGGTTTAACCAGTATAGAGTAGGGGACATACAAAGTAGAAATTAGGTCAAATGCAATGATATGAGAAAACAAGGATCTTGGAGTGAATAATAGAATATGGACAGCTTTTACCATATACCCCTTACAAACATTCTGTCCTAACAAGGGTTAGGTAGTTGGGTAGGGCAACACCACATATATTTCCCGTTAGTCTCCAGGGCAAAGATAAACCGCTTGGATTACAAATCGGGTTTCATTGACTTCTCTATTTATTCTCCAGCCAAACGGCATGGAATCAACGGATATTAATCTGTGTAATACTCGCCTATGCCATCACCTGCACGCTCTTGCTTGCGTGTACCTCACTCAAAATGTTCCCACCAGGAACTCTCCCTCAACTAAAATAGACCGGTCAAAACTTGTGCAATTACTATACATTGACTAACACAAAATACACGTCATATTACCCATGCATTCTACATTTTTGAAAGATTGGTGGTTCGGTTCCCAATTCCATTAGAGAGCATGTTGAAGTGCCCTTGGGCAAGACCCTGAACCCCTAGCCACTCAAGCCGTGTAATGGAATGGCGATCTGTCCAGGGTGTTTCCCCGCCTTTTGCCCAACGAGTGCTGGAATAGATTCCAATATGACTCCTCAAGACAACTTCAGTTAAGCGGTTGACGGATGGAATGACAGTATATACAGCTTTATATTTTATATACATGTATTGTAATTCCATTACAATTCTGTTATTCTGTGTTTTTTTTTCTCTCCGTATTAAATGCGAGGCATTCATTGCAGAATGCTTTGAGTGGTCGCTAGACTAGAAAAGTACCATATAAGAACAAGTCCATTTACCGTTTATACACAACATCCATTACACAGCTGTCTATCTTGGGAGAGAGATCCCTCCTCTGGTGCTCTCCTTGAGGTTTTTCCTTTTTTCCTGCCTGTTAAAGGTTTTTAAGGCTATTCTTTCTTGTCCGATTCAAAGGTCTATGGACAGGATGTTGCGTTATCGAAAACCCAGAGGCAAATTTGTAATGAGCTATAAAAATATAATTGACTAAACTATTTAATCTTGAACTCAATCCTAACCTTTAACTGTAACAATAGGATTATTGTTGCTCATTTTTGTTGTTCAGGGGAACTTTTAGAGTGTGACACAGATAAACCTAAGGCTAGCTAGAATATGTAATGGCTAGACTTGCTAATTAAGTCAAAAGTAACCAAGTTCAAGTGCTATAACTGCATACTGTTCTGTATGGTTTAGAAAGATCAGAACAGAATTAAACAACAATAGTATCTTTGCGCTTGCACGTCAAAATACACTAAGATAATGAGGATAAAACTGTAGGGAATGAATTTTCAGATCGGGCCTTTGGAACAGTGGGCTTTTGTTTTCGGGATAACCGGCTGCTGGACAAGTGGGCTTTTGGTCTGATGGAAACATTTTTTTGATTATCAGGGATTCAGAATGATGGGCCGTCAAAACAATGCACAGTCCCAATAATAGCAGGTTAGATATGTGCCAACGTTTGGCTCTGATACAAAGACTGATACGGATACTGAAGTTATGTTGTCACATTAGTAAGTACACCTCGTTAGTTGGCTTTGCATTATACTTTATCTCCAATTCATGTCTTACTAAGGCTCCTTTGTCCAAGCCAGCAGCAGTGTACCTCGTTCCACCTCGTCTGTTGACTATTATGTCCATTCTAACCGAATGGACAGATATGAGTTACAGCAACTTGTGTATTGATATGAGAGGGTCCTGTCA
Organism: Regalecus glesne; assembly: GCA_900302585.1. Classification (NCBI taxonomy): domain Eukaryota; kingdom Metazoa; phylum Chordata; class Actinopteri; order Lampriformes; family Regalecidae; genus Regalecus; species Regalecus glesne. The sequence goes on from OMLC01030638.1 coordinate 8,785, forward strand.
AAGAATAATCCAAATTAAAACTGCCAGTTTGCACGTTGACCTCATTGGCATTGTATCCTTTCAATCTCAAACTGCTAGCGTACAGAACCAAAATAACAGTCTGTCACTGTACAAAGAATTATGGTGCACACTGTATTAATCATTAATAGAAAAATAGCAGGCCAATAATCCTGTGAGATTGTCAAAGTATAAAGCATGAAAGTATCGCTAAGGCATCGCATCAAATTAAAGGCACTGATTTTGTCATCAGCATTGACATTTTTTTCAACAATACCCAACCTTAGAAGTAACAAGTGCTGTCAGGTCACAAAAAGAGGTGAATCTGTTCAACTGGATCAGAAGTTTAAGAAACGTTTTGTCACTCACCAGGTGACTTCTTCAGTCTAAGAGTTTCTTAATAAACTTCTGATCCAGTTGAACAGATTCACCTCTTTTTGTGATTTCCCTACCTGGATTATTGAGCATGCATCAAGACAAGAGCTGTCAGGAGATTTTTATGGGGCACAACTTCAAGCTGATCTTGTATGAGAAAAATGCAGTGATAAATGACAAAAATACTGGTTCCTGGCTTAGGTTGTTTTAAATGGAATAAATAATCAAAGCATTCCTTCAAGTTTTAGCCCTTTGGTCAGAACCAAACAGACCAACATGAAATTATATGCAACTTACATATTTATTATTTTGGTTGCTCGTAAAATAAGAAATTAAAAAACACTTTGTCCACCTGGTATCTTATTCATGAATCACTGTATTTACAAGGCTTCAGCATGACTCTGTTACCTGACTTAGGATAAAAAGTTGACTATAGATGGATGGAATTCTTTTACAAAGTAGATAGCGTAGAAATGTCTTCTATACACAACTGAACATAGACAAAAAGCCCATACTAGCAGTGTGATGGAGAATGAGGTGGTGACTAACCTGCAGGGTTAGCAATGGTAATGGGGACTCCCTGAAACTGGTGCATCTGAAGCCCTGAGCTACTCAGCGTGTTGAGGTTGATGGTTTGCAGTCCTGGGATCTGGACTGTGTTGACAGCGACCCCTCCAGCTGTGGCAGTCCCCTGAGCTTGGCCCAGCTGGGGAAGTGTCTGCAACGGCGCCAGGGTGATCTGGGCTCCTGCTGGACTCTGGAGCTGAATAGTCTGCCAGCTCACCTGGCCGTTGGGGCCCAAAGTACGTAGGAGGATTGGGCCTGTGTTAGGCATTATCTGGAGGTTTTGTAACCCTTCCTGTGTGAGCGTGGGAGCAGCAAACACCTGACCCCCTGCTGCAGCAGAGACTGCGCTGGCTTGGATGGTCTGAAGGGAAGTTCCACCTTGGATAAGCTGCTGGGGTTGAATAAGGATCTGTTGTGGCTGTTGTCCATCTCTGTTCTCAGATGTCAAAGCAACACCTACAGCCGAAGCTGTATTCTGAAATTGCCCTGCCACCACTCCATTGGTGTTCTGCGACTGGGTCATCCCATAAGATGTAGACGTTTGTGTGGTCACAGTGGGGCTGGTGACATACCCACCAACACTGTTGGAAGACACGGGGTGCTGTTGTGTAAGATGATGGTTGGTTCCTGTGTCCCCACCACCATTCCCATCACCTCCTGAATTACCTGCCCCAGTGCTGACTGGTAGTAATGTAATATTCCCATTAAGGGACACAGGCATGTTGGCCAAGAAGGGGGACTGGTTTTGCAGCATACTGTTTCCCAAACCTAGATTCTGAATAGGAATGGCTCCCTGAATGAGACTGGGCATGGCTATGATGTTTCCTCCCCCACCAGCTCTGTTGGTGGCTGCTATGATCTGCTGACCGTTGGGAGAGGACACTATCTGGAACTGCTGAGTTCCACCAATGGTGGTTGCTGGGTCCTGTTGAGCCTGGGGGAATTGTAGCTGCTGACCATCGACTGTCTGAAATTGGGGAATCACCTGGTACTGGATGTTGGGCATCATGCCTGATAAAGTGGTGAGCACCTGTTGACCTTGCAGTCCTGGAGTCTGGGCAACTACATACTGTTGGGGCTGCTGTCCCTGAATGTTTGTGACGCCCGTTGTAGGGGTAAGCACCTGTCTATTTTTGTCCGTGTCTCCTGTCATTGCTTCGTGGCAGTCGGTGGAGACAGAGCTGGTGCCAGAGGATGTCTGGATGGTAACGGGGACAACCTGCCAGCCGTTGGAGGTCAGTACACTCTGGTTAAGATTCAACTGCTGTTGGTGATTTGTTTGCTGGTCAGAGGTGGAATCGTTTTCTCCAGGGGTGTCGATTCGACTGCAAGTGGCGGCCAACAGAGCGAGGGGAGAGGGCTGCTGTGAGTCCTGGAGTAAGATAAGGGAACAGAAGAAGGAAAAGGGTGAGATGTGCTTTTGAAAAAGATTTCAGCTTGTCTACATGCACACAACAATTTATAGCTTGCAGCTTTATCCCTGAATAAAGTTAAACCCTTGGATACAAAGAGAAACTTGTTTGGAATGCACATCAAGGGAAGTAAAAATGGTTAACGGTCAGTGGACTTGTTCTTAATATAGTGCTTTTCTGGTCGAGCAACTACTCAAAGCACTTTACAATGAATACCTCACAAATGAGTCCCATGGTGGGATACACCTGACTTCCAGGAATGGCTCTATCACTGAAAATCTACACCCAGTTAATAGTTATGTCAGTCTTATTCCAAATCTCTGTTCAGTTATTTTGAAAAGGTTTTTACTAGAGATAAGTTTTCACGGAGTTAAATAATCCTGAGTTAGTCCTGTATTGGCTGGCGTTTCTCCATCTTGTTTCTTTGGTTGCTGCTGAGTGGGTCTCATGAGAGGATGGGGGGGGATT
>OMLC01030649.1:0-13969 GCA_900302585.1 Regalecus glesne
AACCACATGTGGATTGTGTCGTTATAATTGTTGATCTAGAATGCTAGAAGACCTTCATGCAGTTTTTCTAAGTCCTTATACTTCTGGAATTACACCACTGTCACTTTAAGAGTTCAGCAAGGTAGCAAAATGTCATATGACCTGTAATCAGGAAATCAAAATCAAAATGGCAAGAGAGCTGCTGGTTTTGTTAACTGTCAACCCAGTTGAATCTGCAAACATTTCATGCCATTTGATAGCATCGTTGGTATGAAATGATTTGGTCTAATTTTATCTCCAATTGAAGATCATTGTTTTGAGTCAATGCTTTGAATTTGTTAAGTTTGATGCATGAATCCTTTGAGTCAGTATAGTCCCTGTTTACACTGTCATTACTGTCACGTGGGTTCATGGGAACGAATACAGCTAAATATGAATAAATAGTGCTGATACGTTAGCATAACAGTTAAAAAGAAGTAATTTTATTTAATTGAAGTCAGTATATTTACATGGTGTTTGTGTAAGTATAAAGAAAGGTCTTGCATTTATTCGTTATTTATTCGTTGGGTGTAAATTAAATGTTACTCTTTCCTACTATGTCATTGAACCTGTGTGCGTTAGACAACTGTCTATAGAGTCGTGATGTCTAGAAGGAGTTTATCTAACTGCCAAGTAGTTGCAGATTACATATACAGAGGACAGCGTAGTAAACAATGGGTCTCTAGCGAGGAAGATAAAGCATCAAGTCGGCTAACTCTACTGTCAACGTCATCACATGCAGGCAGTGGATGACCATCACAGTAGTGTCTAATCGGAGGTATGTCACCAAGCTACATGTCAGAGAAAGCAGCTATAATGAAGACGCGGTCCCGCACTACATGTTCATAATCAAACGCATCATCAACTGGATCTACTGCAGCCAAGGCAAGAGCAAAAGCTGAAGCATCAAAGGCATGTTTTACCTACTCCAAAGCGGAAATGAGTCTCAAGCTAGAAAAATCTAAGCTAGAAGCTTCAACAGAGAAACTTAACTATAAAAAAGAGACAGGTGTAGCCGTAGTGGAAGCTAAAGCCCTTGAAGCGGCTATAAACTCAAATAGTGAAAAACTAAGTTGCAAGTTAATTTTGGAATTTTCCTTTGAATGCCGCACAATGCACCGACTAATATGCTATGGCCAAGCTGAATCACACCGCAGGATTCCATCTATTCGATAATTTTATTTAAACAAAAACAGAGTCATGGCCCACCCACAGAACTCCAGCTTTATCTCTCAAGTCTGAGACTAAAAAAGCATCACACATTATCATTCAAGCAATACAGGGTGAAGCATACAGTCAAGAAATCAAGTGCATCCAAAAACATGAGCAGATCCCTAAAATGAGTTTCCTCAAAAAATCTGGATCCTTTTATTGATGCATATGGCCTTCTGAGAGTCAGAGGTTGCTTCCATAATGCAAACCTTGCTTGGATTGAAAAGACCCCAGTGATTGTTCCTGCCAGGCATCACATTGCAGCCTTAAAGATGAAATATAACCACAAACAAATTCACCATCAAGGTCATCTGTTTCCATAGTGGCTCTCTGTACTATGGGCTTTTGGATAGTAAGTGGCAAAAGAAAGGTGAGCAGCATCATCCACCAATGCGTGATCTGCAGAAGGCTTAGAGCTCCACTCACCATTCATAAAATGGCCAGTCTCCCAGCAGATCGTCTCTCTACAGACCCTCCCTTTACAAATGTTGGGCTAGATGTGTTTGGCCCTTGGAGTGTGTCTTCACATTGGACAAGAGAGGTCTTTCACACAGCAAACAATGGGCTGTAATCTTCAAGTGTATGAGTGTAAGGGCAGTTCATATTGAAATAATGGAATCTCTTGACACATCAAGCTTCATCAATGCGCTAAGACACTTTCTTGCGGTGCGCGGTCCTTTACATATCTGCTCAGACTGCAGCAATAACTTTGTTAGTACCTGCAAGGAATTGAAGATACCCTCAAACATTAACGATAGAACAGTGAAGACTTACCTATCAGGCCAACGTTGCTCATGGACCTTTAACCCTCCACCCACTTCCAATTTTGGTGGAACATGGGAAAAAATGATTGGACTTACTGGGAGAATCTTTGACACCATGTTCCTCCAGTTGAAAGACAAATTTACCCATGAAGTCACTTGCTGGTAACTTTTATGGCAGAAGTAGTTGCAATTATCAAAAGCAGGCCTCTCAGTCCTGTGACAACTGACTCTGATGACTCCTTCATACTCACCCCAGCTGCTCTTCTCACACAAGAGATCAACGTCCTTTCTGCTACGAAAGGCAAGTTTGGAATTTTGGACCTCTACAAACATCAGTAGCGACAGGTCCTGTCCAACACATTCTGGGACAGGTAGCGGAAACAATTCCTCCTGACACCACTGGCAAGAAATGGCAATCCACTCTTCCAAACATCAAACCAAGAAGTGTTGTTCTTCTTAAGGACAGCCATATACCACAAAATGAATGTCCTCTTGGATTGGTAACACAGACCTTCCCTTGCAAAGATGGGAAGGTGCGAATGGTTGAGGTCAAGGTCACTTGAACAGGAGGTTAGATTTGTAGTGAAGACCGCATAAACCGAGAACAATACAATACCAAAACCAGAGGGTATCAAGACCGAGACAAGACCAAGACAGAAAAGTCAAGACCAAAACTAAGTGGCAACCAAGACAGAGACAACGTCAAAGAGGACTCAAGACCAGTCTTGGTCTTGAGACCGGTCTCGAGACATACCACTCTACGAGGAGGGACTGTTAGGCCTGTTTCAAAGATAGTGCTTCTTCTCCTCCCTGAGGCCTAGATAGGTTGATTTTCCAAGTTTGTGTAGTGGTATGTATTCACGTCAGGTGGGGAGTATGTTGTTACAATTGCTTATTTAGAATGCTTGAAGACCTTCACGCGGTTTTTTAAAGTCATTTCTTATGTTTCTGGAATTACATCACTGTCACTTTTAAGAATTCAGCAAGGTAGTAACATGTCATGTGACCTGTAATCAGGAAGTGAAAACCAAAATGGCAAGATAGCCACTGTTTTTGCTACCTCTGTCAACCCAGTTGAAACTGCAAACATTTCATGCATTTTGATAGCATCGTTGGTAATCATTGATTTGATATAATGTTATCTCCAATTGCAAATCATTATTTTGAGTCAATGTTTTGTTTTTTGTGAATTTTGATGCATAAACTCTTTAAGTCTGTATAGTTACTGGTTACACTGTCCTGACTGCCATGTGGGTTCATGGAGGGAATGAATACAGCTAGATATGAATTTTACACAACAGTTAAAAAAAGTTATTTTATTTTATTGAAGTCTGTATATTTACATGGTGTTTGTGTAAGTATAAAGAAAGATCAAGCATTTATTCGTTATTCTTTCTGTACATTTTAGTTTTACTCTTTCCTACAAACCTGTGTATGTTAGACAACTGTCTCCAAAGTTGTGATGTCTGAAAAGAATTGATCTAACTGCCAAGTAGTAGCAGAGCACATACACCGAGGGCAGTATACAGATGCATATACATATAATGCTGTATGCATACCTATTCAAATATGTGCACAGGTGTCTGAAATCGTCTCACATGAATCAAACTGTGTTTCCTCAGCCGTATTCATACTCTGATGGGTCACCGAGGAGAGATCACCAGTGCTCAGATGAACTGGGACTGCTCCCTCATAATCAGTGGCTCTATGGACAACACCTGCAAGGTTCAACATCATCTTGCCTTTCCTCTTCACCTCTTGCATCTAATCAAGTGGGAGCAGGGCAGGATCTTGAAAATTAACAGAAATAGTTTCTTTTCCAGCAGTTTAAATATTCTGATTGGGAAATATTGGCTCCGTTGTCATTTTGGGGAGTATGAAAAAATATATGGCCCTGCTCATTCTCATCTTCTTGCTCCCATCTCTCGCATGCCATCTCTCTCCTCCTACCTCTAAGCTCCAAATTATTTAAATAAGTAAAATTAAATCCTCATATCCTAATTCCTTGATTATGCCACAATGAGTCATTCTCTCAAGTCAGAATTATTCACATCACTGCTTTGCTCAAGGTGAGCTAGGTTAAATAAAGCTTCTTAGGTATCTAACGGGTACATGTGAGGATGCTGAGTGGGTTTGGATATGTGTTTGGAGACACACCTGCAAGTTCATGTATCCATAAGTATGTGTGTGTTATACGACTGTTGCTTTCTGTGTGCGGACAGCTATGGGAAGCAGCTAGTGGGAAGTGTGTGGCAACCCTAACTGGGGCCAAGGAGGAGGTGCTGGATGTGTGCTTTGATTTAACCGGTCAGCTCATTGCTACTGCCTCTGCTGATGGTGAGATTAATAGTATAAATTTCCAAAGTGTTGTAAATAGTACCCAAATATGAACAATTACATGATTTAAATATTTTTTTCCAGCTGTTAAGGCTTTCTATGAAACACCTTTATTTTGATGAAGATTTCTGCTTTTTAGATTTTTGTTCCTTATTTTTACTGTTTGTGTTTAGGTCACAGTCCTGAGAAGTATTTGTGCTATGGCGTTTTAATTTAAATCCTGTTTCCCGTTTCGTGTCATTTCCAAAAAGCAATAATATATGTTTAAGATCAAATACATTGTGCTAGTGTGTTAATAGTTAAATGTCAGAATATACCTGTAATAATATACAATATAAGACATATTTGACTGTATGTAAACATTTTTCTTAGGGTTGTATAATAACAAAATCAACTTTCACATTAAACCATATAAAATTTGGGCAATTAAAAAATACAAAGTACATTGAAATGTCCCTCAAAGCCATTTCTGTCCTTTTGCTCTTTTCAGGTACGGCCTATGTTTATAGTGCTGCCACATATCAGTGTCTCGTGAAGCTGGAGGGCCACAAGGGAGAGATTTCCAAGGTGAGTCATTTAACCCAAGTCTTCACAAGCCAAAGCCCAAGTATTTCTTCCATTTCACAATACTGAGGTGTAAGTTCTTTTGGCTGGAGATGAAGAGTTTGTGTTAGAGAATCCCTATACGTTTTATGAAATTCAGGCAAGAAAAATGCACTATTTACTTCTGTCTCTCATTTAGTATTTGTGACACGCTCCTGAGTGAGGAAACAATTGCAAATGCACAAGCACAAAATTGTGCATGTGTAGTCTTGGATGGGCTTCAAACAACTTGAACATATGGGTGCATTTTTGAAATTGATAGTTCCTATGGAAACACTCTCCTGGCCATTGCTGTAAATAGGAGTGTCTCAACTTGCCAGACTGTTGGAAGCTATATACAATGCTAGATTAGCATGTCCAGTGGGACAAAGAGTGAGAGAGAAATAAAATCCTGATAACTAATTTATTTAATTAACTTTACATTTATAAACTAAGCTTGTCTTTATTTGAATAGCTGCACTTATAGGTGCCATGAATTTTGACTTCAGCATCAGCTGCATGGAGGATAAAAAATTATGTAACTTACCTGAACGCCTTGATCAGTAAAAATGAGATTAATTTTAATGAACCTTCAGGTCAAAGCTTTTCAGATATGTGTATATTTCGTCACCCAGCCTGCATCACCAGTGCTCCATTCGATTTTATATGTTCTGTTTTCTATGTGTGTCCCATTCACTATAGCTCTTTTTTCATTCAGTGTTTTCTGCAACATTCTGTGGCACTCTAAACAAATTCCGCATGATGCAGTTTTCAAGACATACAATAAACTGCAATGATCTGTTTTTTACCAAAAAAAATGATCAAAATAAAAATATGTCAAAAATGAGACATGATTTCATCTTCAAATATGATTCCACTTCGGAAGCAAAAGTCTTAATGTAAGTTCTATGTTCTTTTCTAACTTGATTTATAAAAAATCTACATCTCATATTTTTTTCACTCACAATAGTAATTTAATTGGTGCAGCATGGCTAAGGGAGTAAAGCAAGTCATCTATTAATCAAAAGGTTACGGATTTAATTCTAAGCTCCTTCAGAAAGCATGCTAACGTGTCCTTGAATAAGGCACTGAACCCGTAAATGCTCCCCAGGCACTGCAGCTGCCCACTACTCCTATAAAATAAGATGGGTTAATTTTAGACAATAAACTTCATTGTAAGAATATAGTGACTAAATAAAGTGGGTTTCCTTCTTGTCCATGTCCTCAGGTAATATCAGGAGTACCATTCATACCAACTCTTCTGTCTCACCAGCAATTTCTCTGGACTGACCTTGTCTAATCAGCCTTTGAAATCAGAGAAATTTATGTAACCTGCAAGCCATCCTCTGTAATAACAAAGAATCCTAAGGACTAGCCTTTAACATTACGTGACCTTGGTCTGCCATCAACCGTGTGACTCCGTGAGACTTTGACTGTGGTCTTGTATATTTGACCTAGCTTTGACCTTTTACTTTAATAGCAGGGATTTTACTTATGTGCCTCCTTGCCCAGCTATTCGCTGGCTTTCCGACTCTGACCCTGTCTATACTAGTGGGTGAAGGCATGAATGAATCTTACATGAATATGTGCATGTGTGTATGTTCTATGCTTTTGTGTGTATGTGTATGTCCTGTGAACTCTAGCTCAGAGGGTTGCTGTGTGCATGGAGCCGTGGAGTTGCCTCTGTTTACCAAACATATCATGCTGCCAGTAACAAATAGGCTGGATGGAGGATGAATTCAGAGGATTATGACAGTAATCTCTCCTTAACAGGACACTTCTCCCCCTCCCTTCTGTGGTTCTTAACCAGGACCATCAATCTCTTCTTTCATGTATCTCTCCCCCTGTTTTTGTTTTGGTCTGTAGCCTCCCCTGTTTCTGCTTTCACGCTAATCCTTCCCATTTCATTTTCAGTCTTCTCCTCTCTTCCCTCCTGTATGGATTTCATCTTGCTGGCTTTTTTATTTGTTGTCAAGGAACTTCAAATGATGGACCTCACTGAGCAACCAGTCAAGGATTAGGAATGAAAATACCTGTGGAACCAAACGCAGACATGAATGATTCTCGAGAAAACAATTGAATCCATGCCCTTACATATTCGGTTAAGCCTTCTGTAGGATTAACCAGCCCATCTATGTACATTTTTCCATCTTAAATTCTTTCCTGGCCATTACTTTTTTATCTTTTATACCACCTCTGTTCTCTTCCACTTCTATGACTCTCTGAGCTTCCACTCCCATCTCTCTTTCCCCAGTGCTTTGTCTTGTCAGCTTCTTCCAGGGTCAGTTTCCATTTCCTGTCTGGGGTTGCTCTTGCCCGCCACAGTCATAACTTTAATAAAAACACTTTACTTTTATGACCATCCAGATCCAGCATCATTTAATCATCAGAGTGAGTGGATAAAAACCCAGTTGAGGCAGGATGCTGTCAGACACTAACCCAATGAAATTCATCCATCTTTTTTCATTTTACTTTACTGGTGAAAAAAGCCTTTACCAGGACGTGCTGCCTGGAACCTTAACCTCATGTGAACTGTTAAAATTTGAATGACCTCAGAAGGAATACATTATACTACTGACACGGGGGGAGTGTGATAGGCTGGTGTAATCGAGGAAATACAGACAGACCTTTTCAGATTGACCTTGATGACACACACACCAGCTGCACACTTTGCAAGCAGCACACAAACGGTTTACTGTATCCCTGACGTCCTCCATGTTCTTTATCGCCTCTGAACCTTCCCTCAGTACCTCCTGTACTTCCCTCCTTGTTGCCCTACCAGACACCTGCAAGATGTATCTAGAGACCAAGGAAGCAGACCCACGCAGAAGAATACCACAAAGGAGACGCATATATCCCTGAAACAACCAACGACATACACCTGCATTCAACAAATGACCATAAAAGACAGTCTCACATATCCCCCCTGTCAGATCTACTAAACTCCCTCGCGCCACCCTGCAGAGAGCTCAAATAGAGAGTGGTTGTTGTTTGGTTGCTTCAGGGATGTATGGGTCTCCTTTGTGGTGTTCTTCTATGTGTGGGCCTGCTTTCTTGGTCTCTAGATACAAGTTGCAAGGGTCTGGTAGGGCAACAGGGAGGGAAGTACAGGAGGTACTGAGGGAAGGTTCAGAGGTGATAAAGAACATGAAGGACGTCAGGGATACAGTAAATTGTTTGTGTGGTGCTTACAAAAGGTGCAGCAAATGTGTGTATGTGAGTGTGTGTCTAGGCCACTCTGAAAAGGTCGGTCTATAATTTCTCTATTACACTGGTTCACTTCTCCCCTTCTATCGTTTTAACCTCCCTTGGCAAAACCTCCCAATCAATTCTCTCTCTCTCTCTCTCTCTCTCTGTCTGTGTGTGGCTCTTTCTACCTATCCCTCATTTACCACAGTACTTCATACCATTGCACATACTTTTGGTCTTTCCTGTCTGGTCTGCTCAAGACTCTTAACTCTCCTTACTTTGTCTCCCATGCTAGATCTGCTTCAGCCCCCAAGGCAACAGGATACTGACTGCCAGCTCGGATAAAACGGCTCGTTTCTGGGACGTTAAGTCTGGAGTCTGCCTACAAGTCCTGGAGGGGCACACAGATGAGATCTTCTCCTGTGCTTTTAACTACGAGGGTGACACCATCATTACAGGTATACTATATCCATGCACACATTCACAAACAATTTTACCGTATCTGACAAGCATGCATTTTTAAAATGTAGCCTTGAATACCTAATGAAGTTTTCTGCTTGAACCATCACAAAAGCTTAATAGCGTTCTAGATTAGAAGTGTGCAGCTTGGTTTATCATATGCCACTGTCTGTCCAGCCACCTGTTGTTGTCTCTACTCCTCTACAGGTAGCAAGGATAACACATGTCAGATCTGGTGTTGACATACCACTTGACCCTCAGGCCTGTAAAGAGATGTAGGCAAGACTGGATTCTGTATAAGCAAAAGCACCCCCACACACACACACCAAAGGAAAAAATATTTAGTCTTTGTATTTCAGTGTATAGACTAAAAGAGATAAGTCAAATAAGGCTAAATGTCCCATTTGTATTTTTTGAAATAAAATATTTTTCCCTTATCAGTTCCTCAAGGGGAAATTTACAATTCTTTGCATTTAACCCATCCTAATTTATGGGAGCAGTGAGTAGCCAGCATGTGGCGCTCGAGGAGTATTAAGGGGTTCAGTATCTTGCTAAAAGACACCTTGACATGTTTTCTGCAAGACCAGGGATCGAGCCTACAACTTTCCAATTGTCAGATGACCACTCCACCACTGATCTATGTATGCCCCATTGTCTGTGTTGTGTTCCATCCTGAAGCCAGTGATAAGAACATTCCCTGGAGTGTTTCACCTCTTTCAAGGTTCCTCTTTCAGACATCCTGTTCCTGAGCCTCTTATCAAGTTCATTACTTCCTTTTATCCTTATCTTGTTGGCCCTTTCTTTACAAAGATCGAGAATGTTTTATTTGCTGTAAACTTTGTCAGTTTGCCATGAAAGGAAAAATATATTTCTAATTCTTTAAATTAGGCTTTAAAGATGTTTCATAAAATCATTTATATTTCATTTAAATATTGTTTTACTAAGAATGCCTTGATACAAATGCAGCTGTAAAGAGACTATGCTTTGAACTGCATGCGTGTCAGGAATTTAAGCACACAAATTTGCTCACAGCTATTGAATAGTCCTTTGCTAATTGTCAAATTTTATCAGGGCTTTTCATGTATATTTTATGTCATTATATTGATACCCCTCACATCCCCTTTAGGACTATGAATGTAAAGTAAGGCAAAAATATGGCGCTCTAAGCTTTATTGTGTCATTTTCGTATGTAGCATTGACATGAATTTCTGCCTACACACATTTTATGGGCTAATTTGATTACAAGATCAATTATAAATGGTGTGTGGGCAGGATCTCATCTTAACTCTATTAGAAAACACAAAGGTAATCTGCCATGTACGTTTATCTATTGTGCATTGAGCATTATTAACTTAACCACAATACAAATGATAAATGTCCATTCTTTAGTCTGTATGTTAGAATTAAACTGGCTGCAGCTTTTCCAAAGCTCCTTTGTGCACTGATCATCTACTTTGGATTTACAACAGAATGAAAGTTAATCTAACTGCTTTTCAAGCTTGTGTCTGGTCTAATAAGACTCTGGACTTGTCATGTTGACGGTAATGTAAATTTGTTAATCAACGATCAACAATACAAGTGTACACAATGGAGGCTGTGGTAGCTTAGTGGTAGAGTGCGTGTCCCCCAAGCCAGGCATTGTGGATTCAATCCCATCATGGAGCATCAGGAAGGGCATCTGGCCTTAATCCCTCACGCTCCATCTATGTCTGTGTCTACGCCCACAACCTGGGGAATAATCATGACATGTTGAAGTGAACCTGGACTTGGACAATTGTACACATTGAAAGAAATAGTCTGAAAAATAGACTAGTTGTGTTCCACATCACATAAATTTATTGATGTCAAAAGATAAATACATTCAGTTCTACAGTGATAGAGCAGACAGTTCAGTTGTGTGCTTTTTTTCAAATGCTGTTAAAACACCAGAGTACCACAAGAGAAACATGGACCCAATTCACATACAAATCCGACATTACAAACATTGCTCTACGTCTGTCTTCCTGTCATAGTAAAAGATAGTGACAGCAGTCCACTGCCCTAAGAGGCAGCAATTCAGAATCTACAATATATACAACTATTGAAAATAAACAAATTTCAAGTGACATGAGCAACAGCATGACCTACTCCTAACTGAATTACAAGATCACAACATAAGCAGCGTTGACCAACGTAAACAACAGCTACTTGTATATGGACATTTTGTTTAAACAAAGCAAATTTGAAACTCTTTGTGGCTCCCAGAAGGAAGTGAAAGGATGGCTTTTAGTGGGCTAAAAGTTTAACAGCCTCTTTTATTCAGCAGATTCTTTTACAAAAAGTTTGCTGTTTTGTTTTTTTGGGAGACTTGAACCTGACTTCTCTCTTGTCTACCTGTGCCTGATTTCTTGTGTTTCATTTGAAATTGATGAATACATGGAAACACAGTTTGGTCGTGTGAATCATTGGGTTTTTTATACCCGAAGCGGTAAAAACCTGCTGACCAGAATCTCTTGAGACTGTTTCATCCCCACCAAGTATGTCAAACCCTGGACTTATATATTTTATTTGGTGTGTCTTGCCCAGCCAGTGCATTTGAACTTCTAACGCGCTCATCTTAAAGGGAACTTGTCCATAAATAAGCCACATAAAATCACAACCTCCATGGACATGGAGTTAGTAGTGAAGATGAAAGAATTTCTCAAATATTCTGGGAGGAAGCTGGCTGTTTTCAATACAGATGGAGAGACATGGGTATGGTACATCCATGATTTTGAGATTGAATAGGATACAGGATGTCATTAGGAGTGCATGTGGGTGAGTGTGTGTGTCGATCAAGGATGCTGATCTACCCTAAAAGGTGTCCAGCAGCCAATCAAACAAGCTGGCTAGAGACCCACCCTCCTCTTCCTCTTTCTCGTGGAGCTTGCAAAACTGAGCCACTGCACGAAACAGGTCCGCGATCCGCCACGCCTTCTGGGACACCAGATGGATCACTCTAAGAAACTAAAGGGGAAAAAGGTAAATAAGTAACATTGAAATAATTATAAATAACTGACATTCAAAACGGATCTCTCAGTAAAAAAAAATCAGTGTGAAAATCTCCAGCTAGATCTTATTTTCAAGAGTATTCCAATATGGTGTCATTAATATTACACAAAAACTGGATGATATTTTGCACACATTTGAACCAATAATTTTCTGATATGATTTATTCAAAATTATTGTTGAATTCTATTGCTTTACTATTGTACTGTTCATTTTTATTATCTGTCTGTATATATCTATCTATCTATATCTATCTATTTTCTAAGGGACCGCGTGCATCTTTTTACGTGAACATCACCATTCAACACCAGATTATAGCTTCAAGATAATTTGCATCTGCTGTACATTCTTTTTTTTCCATGGTGGGAGGAAACTGAAGCACCTGGAGGAAACCCATGCAGACACAGGTAGACAGGTATGTAAAGGTCAGATGGGGGACTTTGGGGTGAACTAATTATTTAGCTGGCCTGATGAGTTATGCTGGAGAGTTTGACTGGTGTTTGGTAATGAGGGTGTTGTACCAGGATGAAATGTTGAAGGTGAGTATTGATTATATTAGTGTCCTGTAAACCAAGTTTGAAGTATCCTTTCTAACATTAGAAGTCCTGAGCTTCCTCAGCAGGTGGAGGCGCTGCTGGGTTTTCTGGTACACCGAGTTGATGGGCTGGGAAAAAAACAAGCAGCTGTCTGTCTCTGTCCCAACATATCTAAATGACCTGAAGCTCCGCTAGGTGGTGCAGTATGGGGTTTGTGTGTACGGTATTAACAGCGGAAGAGAAGTCAATGGACAAACTTCTAGTTTTGAAGGTGTGCCGAGTCTGGGTGTCTAAAATAGTCAGATTTGTTTTCTCTACCCTGGTTTTGCCTGTTAGGCAAACTGTAGGGGATCCAGAGTCTGCCACCATGCTGGAGTGGCGATGGCCTGTAATCATTCAGATCCTCAGCATATGTCCTTTTAGAAATTGGGATTATGGAGGATTCCTTCCACAAGCTTGGAACACAGCCAGAATCCTGAAGGAATCTTTGTGAAAACCCCACTTAGCTGAGAGGAGCAGTCTCTGTGAGGGTTGACTCTTCCCAGGATGGAGGTCACCAATGATCCACCCATGGTGAGAGCTTGGTGAGAAGGGCTGGGGAGAATCTAGCTGGTTTGGGGTGCTGCAGCTGTTAAACCAGCTGACGAAGATGTAGAGCTGCTCTGCTAATGAGATGGGGTCTGGATAGTCAAAATCACAACAGGTTAGGGGGCTCTGCTATCCCTCCTTCACATTTCCAGATATTAATTTTCTGCTTCAATTTGTCTTTGTAGTGGAGCTTGGTCTGAACTCTTTCTCAAATTCCCTCAACCCTCAGCTTGTCTCCTTTGAGAGAGGCCTTATTTCTTTTGGACCAGATAGATTCTCATGCCCTTGGTGACCCATAGCTTGGATGGAGGGCTTAAATGACAGTATCCTCAATATAGGAAATCACTACGTTGGTAGGTAAATTAGGATTGTCATCACAATCTAGAAAAAAATAAAACCCTGTCAATTCAAAAAGGCCCTTTAGGGTTTTAGTGGCTTGTTTATTCCAAACTCAGATATTTTCTGTTAAAGGCATGCCTCTTTTTCTGCTGTGACCTGTACTTAGGTAGTAACGGAAAGGATTTGTGGTCAGGATGACCGAGAAGAGGCAGGGAGCTTTGAGATAAATACGTAAGGAGTTCTGGACTCTGGTGGGAGTTGTTACATATTGCTCCACATTGCATGGGGATGTTGCATCAATTAAGATCCCTCCGTAGACATACTGGTTGTCCACCAGTCTGACTGACAGCTCTATTACAAGTGTCTGCAATGTGCTCAACAGCTAGTGGGAGAGCAGGCCTAGGTTCATATACTGATGATGACCTGGGAGGTAAATCGTGTATTCTAAAAGGAAACAGTCATCATGCATAGTGCTCGGTCTCTAGGATTTGTGTTTGTTTGATTTTTGATTGCCAGAGCCCTGCCCCAGTCGACTCCCATCTTTTCCTTGCATCTCTGTTAAAGTGTATGTTAAAACCATCCAGGTGAAAATCTGGTGCTGTCCCTCTGTCTGTCCGTCCGTCCGTCCGTCCGTCCGTCCGTCCGTCCA
The DNA here is from genome assembly GCA_900302585.1 of Regalecus glesne. NCBI lineage: Eukaryota > Metazoa > Chordata > Actinopteri > Lampriformes > Regalecidae > Regalecus > Regalecus glesne. Next base: position 13,701 of record OMLC01030649.1, read on the forward strand.
TCCATCCATCCATCCATCCATCCATCCATCCATCCATCCATCCATCTATCCATCTATCTATCTATCTATCTATCTATCTATCTATCTATCTATCTATCTATCTATCTATCTATCTATCTATCTATCTATCTATCTATCTATCTATCTATCTATCTATCTATCTATCTATCTATCTATCTATCTATCTATCTATCTATCTATCTATCTATCTATCTATCTATCTATCTATCTATCTGTCTATCTGTCTATCTATCTGTCTGTCTATCTAT
>OMLC01030651.1:10543-23354 GCA_900302585.1 Regalecus glesne
CGATTTGAAAGTTGTCAGAAAGAAAGCAGGTTTCTTTTACTCAGCATAAGAGCTTGATTCCAGTTGGATTGGGACCTTTTATCATCCCAGTTAACCTATTTCAATCTTACAGGAGCAGTATAGCTGAATTGAGCTGAGAGCATAGATGTCACAAACAGATTATAGACCTTTACACCAAAGGACATTTGATGAATGTGCGTGCATGTATGTTTTACAGAGAAGCATGGCTTGTCTTTCCTGGAGACATCTGCTTTGGACTCCTCCAATGTGGAGCTGGCATTCCAGACGATTCTCACGGGTGAGTTTGATGTTTTTGTTCAATTCTTGCCACATGTTTGTTTTTCAAGAAGGGAGGAAAAGGGAATTATTGATTCTCCATGTCACTCGGTAAGCTCTGACGTTCACAGGCCTTTTATTGAAGATGTTTCAACACATTGATCTGTTCAACAAGGTTGGAGCTTCGTTTTGCTTATCACTACTCATTTCCCACCGTTAGATGGCAGCAAAATCCACCTCATCCAGTGGCAATATGTAATGTTTCTTTGCAGGGTGACTTGGAACAGCACCTGTTTTTGTTTTTTTAAATCAGGAGACTGGATAATTGGTATACTCAAAGGCCACCTACCCAATCAGGCCTGGAGAGAGCTTTCCCTCTATCTATCCTTCTATCGAGAAGGCTATTCCCCAGAAAACTATTAAGAGCATGACTTTTTCTACACTTTTGAAAACAAGCCTTGAACTACCAAATTGATCTGCTTTTTAAAGGAATATACCATTTAGTTTTGTTCCTCACATACACCCTAAAAAGTTTGCGTCTGTGAGCAATTTTACCATAAGGCATGTTTAGCTGCCTCTAACAAATGCATTTTATGGTAGAGACTCAGCAAGATTGAGCAGAAAAGCAATTGCTAGTGACTGAGTAAACCTCCAGAGTGCCTAAAGGGACAATCCAATGCTTGAATGGTGCTTCCAGTTGAGTTGCCTTGGGGGTTAGCTGTCTGCGAGTATGTACCGGTTGCCATTTGTATTCTTGCCTCTCCTCCGCGACCAAAATCCCCTGGCTTCATACGAACAATTAGCCATTCTAACACTGCACCATCTCCTACAATCATTTATAATTCATAAAAACTTAAAACCAGCGAGGCACATTGAGTTAACAATGAGGGTAATAAGCTCATTAAGGGAGGTGATCAGAGAGTGATAGCATCACACACACAAAGTAGGTGCAGAGTGGGATGGACTAAACATGTCCCATGTGAGCATCAGCAAAGGCAGATCAGCAGTCACCTGGGGTCATTCAGAATCCCTTTTGTACTGGTATTATACCTGTTCAGGACCTATACCTAACAAGTCACTTGGCTCACATATGTCCCTTCACTGCTAGAGAGGTATTACTTTTTTTCATTTTGGCTCCTGGAAACGCAGTTTTACACCTCTCTGGCATTTAAATTAAATTGGGGGTGGTTGAGGGGTGGCGTAGCTCAGTGGGTGGGGTGGTCATCTAGCAATTGAAAGGTTGCGGGTTCAATCCCAGGACCTGTCACAAACGCGTGTCAAAGTGTCTTTGAGCAAGACACTGCTCTGCTCTGTGATGGATTGGCGACCTGTGCAGGATGTTTCCCAGCCTTTTGCCCAATAAGCAATGAGATAGACTCCAGTTCCCCCGTGATCTGACTTCGGATAAGCAATTGACAATGGATGTATGGATGTATGGATGGATGGATGGATTGGTGGTGGTGGCTGAGGTGGGTTTCTCTCCTTTCATTTGAAGTGATTTTGGTGTCTAGATAGAGCGCTATATAGACTTAATCCATCATCATCATCCATCAAAATTTAGGGAGTTCCGTAAAACTCTACCCAGTTAGCCCAGGTGACTAGATTACACAGGTGTTGGATTCAGATAGACTTACATTGTGCCACTCCCGTTGTCAGAACTAGTCAGAATTATAGGTGGCATAACTCAAAAAATATAAAGTAAAATAAAAAGTGAACATTTATAAAAAACATCACTCAAAAGTTGTAAATTAAAATGTTTTATCTGTACCTGTGCAAACATCAATGCAAGTAATGTTACTAAAGTGTATGCATACAGAAGGTAGTCACGTCTTCAGCAGCAAAACAGATAATGTGTGTGAAGTGCTCTTGAGTGGTCACTAGATTAGAATAGCATTACATCAAAATGAGCCCATTTGCCATTTATGTATTTGTGTCTATGTGATTATGGTATGCATGTGCTAACCAGCAGTTTAGAACAAGAACTATAGTTATACACCAAACCCCATGGTATTCACCAGTGGTGCCATTTTGGGCTCTTGGTCAGGTTGGCTGTTCTGATTTTATTTTACAGGAAGACCCTGTCACCTATTTGTGTGATTTCATCTACATTCACACCTACCTCATTTTCTGTCAACCCTGTTTTCCCTCCTGTAGCCATCTACGATATTGTATCACAGCGGCAGATATCGGGACGCAGCGACTCTGACTTCTCGCCCAGCTCCAACATTGTGCCCATCACCGTCCAGCCCACGCAGAGCTCACCCAGGCAAACGCCATGCTGCCAGAACAACTGAGATCTTCGCTGTGACCTCCTCTTTCACCTCCGGGTTACTCCCAGACAGACAGACAGGCAGGGACACAGGTGGATAGACACAGGAGTTGGTCAGTGAGAATCATTGCACTGTGGCATTGCAATTTAAAAAAAATGCAGAAGGGAAATTAGGGAGGGTAATTGAGTGGTTCTGTTAAGATGAAGAGCTGGGAGATGGAAGAGAAGCAGATGACCATCCTCATGCCGTTTGCTTCCACAATGGCTATATTGTACAATTTCCACTGGGCAATTTCAGGCTGTTTAGTTACGCTCGGAGCTTGATCAGCCTTCCAAAGACTGATCAAAGATAGGCAGGAGTAGAATTGATTTGCAATGAAGTGAAAAACTGAGCACATTATAAGATCCCCCTGTGTCCTTTCATATTTTCTTTCCTCTCATAGTGAACTCCTCTGCCATTAAAAGCTGCACCTAACCAGTCTGTGAATGCTTACCCACTTCACCGCAAACAGTCAGGAAGGCCAATAACTGCTGACTTTTATGAGGTGGGTCATCTCTCTAGTGCAACCCCTCTGTTTGTGCTGTTAATTGCGTCATCCCAGAGCGCGTTTCCAGTCTCCCCTCTCATGTTATTTACTACTAGATTACCAGTACTATTAGTTCTAGATTGAGGTTTCCTTCAGCCAAAGTATTTGCTCATGTAATACTTTTTGCTCACTTCACAAAGAAAAGATATTCTCTCAATACCTTTTTATGGTTATGCTTTTGGCCAAACTCAAATTCTTCTCTTGAAAGAGTTGTTAAATTTTGCTGGCCTTTACTAATAATGGAGGAACAAGGAGTTCAAACAAATCTCCCAAATAAAAAGGCCCCTATCGGGACCCGGGAGATATGGGCAGCTGGCATGTTTTGTAAAGGGGTGTCAGGGCAAACAAACATCCATCCCTAATTCTCTACATGTCATTTTTCTCAACATGGTGTTTGGAATATATTTCTATCTTATGCACATGTTCTGTAAAGAAGGTGTGCTCTTACAAGCTTTTAGGGGGTCCTTTCGACTTTGGACGGTGTAGCTGCACTGCTGGTGAGCATTTCACTCTTCTTCGTGTTAGTACACAGGAAAGCAGGGGAATTAGGGTTGTAAGAGGTGAATGGGTGGGTTCAAATGGATGGACACTCCTTCCCTTCTTGGTATTTGAGGTGGATGAGCATCTCATGTATCAGGATTCTGGGTGACGAGGGCCCAGCACTGAATGTGTATCGTCTAGAATACTCACTAATATAATATAGATTAAATATAATATAGAATTGCCTGTCCTCTCAACCCCTTCCTTGCTCAGTCCTCTCTCTCAAAACTTTGCCTTTGGGATCTCTCTTCCATACAAGTGGCCCAGCTTTGTTTTGTTTTTCAAGGGTCAGGCTATAGTTTAGTCCAGGGTTAGAATTGGATTGGTTGGTAATTCAGCAGATGTCAAAGGTTGTTGAAGGAAAATTAGACAAGTTTTCTGGCATTCTGTCGGGTGGGATTGGCTAATTTTAGCCAAAGTATGTGCACGTGTAAATGTTCTCCTGCTATGGTGCTCCCACATCAGCACTAGATTCTTTTGCATTCACAAGTCCCTAACCGGGTTGGTGTAAAAAAAAAAGAAGTTTTTAAAGGTTTATTCTAATATCTGTATATTTGGACTGCATATGTGTAAATGAATAAATCCATTTGTTAATATTATAATCCCCTGTTTCCTTTGCATGATAGATGATAGTGGGATAATGTTTTAAGTAAGAGAAGCGAGCACTGGGCTCATCTGTGGGATTTAGTAGTAAATCAAACAGGGCTGTATTATTTCAATATAGTCTGCATTGGTTCAGCCTTTCTGAAACATATAGTCATTGCCAGTGTGTCTGAAACTAGATAAAATGTAGTTATATTGGAAACATTTTCATAAATCTAATTTCCCCTATATCATTGACACACATCTGCGATCAATAATCTCGATCACAATGTTGGACCATCTTCATTGCGATAGAGGAGAGAACCTATGAAACACCAGTCGAGTTCATTGAAGAGTATTTCATTTTTTGTTTTATTAGAAACATTTACAATACATCTTGAATCTTGGAAAAATAACAAAGAACCAAAACTAATATGGCGCAGATACAATAATAATAGAAATGTTCCAAAAAATGTAATTCACAAAAAACATGTGCTATAAGAAATAAACCTGCAATATTACATGCCTTGAAAGGGGCACGCACACTGTAACAGAGTTCAAAGACTTGATTTTTTTTTTGTCGTTTTTTTTTTCCATCCATCAAAGTTGACGTTCATCCACGGAGGGTCACTTGGGGATCCCTCTCTCACTGTTCACAGAGAAACCAGAAACTAATGCCAGGTGATGCTGGCCCAAAAAACTAATGCACTAAGACCACTAATAGACCGGTATGAAACACCTCTACTGTGTTGGAAGAATCGGAAATGCTACCAAAGACATACTGTCAGACTGGATTGGCCCCTTTGGAAAGAGGCTGCTGGCTATTCAGCAAGCACCATTTCAGTCCCCGGGTTTGACAGGTGGCATTTAATGTGCCAATGTGGTGTGATTTCTTCTTTTATTTTACTCTATTAAATTGGCTATCAACTCTTGTACCAACTCAGAACTTCAAGTCAATCCATAAGATGAGCTGCCAACAGCTCATCATCATTATCAGCGAACCGAGGACATAAAAATCGTGTGTCGGGGGATGACACGGGGACTGAAATGATCTCTTCCAACACTCTCGTTTTCCAAAGAGGCGCAAACTATGAAAATCTACAGCGGAGAAACGGCCCGGGAAGGTCCTGGTGTTTATAGGTTAACACACATGGCGGCCCGGGGCATTCCTCCAAGCTAAGTGACCATACGACATACATGCAAACTAGTAGGATATGAACCTGTCATGTATGTGTGGGTGTGTGCGTGTGTGTGTGTGTGTGTGTGTCTGTGTGTGTTTAAATGTCTGCAGCTAGTTACATTGATGTACTACACGGTGCACTCCTCTACCGGATGTCTCCACTCAGTTTGTGCGGCCTGTCTTATTAACAACGTCACGGAGGGGGAAAAACTCGCTCATTAAGGCTTTGATTCTTTCTTCATCAAACTAATTAACGCTCCATCACTATCGACCGCAGACTGTCCCGAGTAGTAGATATACAAAATGTATGAATGAGAGTGTGTACAAGTTTATGTGTGGCCCTCGGGGGGCGGGGCGCCACAGCTGCCTCATTCATTCCAAGCAGTCATAACATGTTTGTTATTCTAAAGTTTTGATAAGTAAAGCGAGTTTAGATTACAGCGGAAATGAGTAATGGGTTTTAGTCAGTAACATGGGGTAAGTCGGAGGGAAAAATGGGTTTACAGCAAGCAGCACTGCGCAAAGAATGCTGATGCAGGGAAAAATATATATAGAATTGAGGCACAAAATTGATGCTCTGTGACTAAAATATCTCCAAATCCTAAAAAATATTATATTATTTTCTGTCATTATTCCATTGTTGAACGCACCGCTGTTTGAAATAGTGCATGTCTGAAGTTAAAATTTAAGCTATGGGGGTCTCACAAGCCCATCTACTTAATTTACTGTTAAGTACATGGAAAAGGTGAGTTTCCATAACTCTTATAAATAAAACTTCTAAAACTTTTTTCATATTTTAATTATTAGTAGAAACTGACTTCCCTGTGTTTAGAAATATATTAACTTCTTGTAATTTCACTTAAAAAACAAAATGTCTCAAGGTTACTCATAAATATGTTGCTTCATTTTTTTTAACTTTTCATAAATAACATCCAGATACTGACCTTTTTTTCTTCCTCCGCTTTCTATGAAATAATAACCCATGTTAGCAAAATAGATTTCAGAAACTGTAATGTTTTTCTTTTTCTTTTTTTTCTCCATTATTCCTTAGAAGTTATTTTTCTATAAATGTTCGTGGAAGAACTCCCAAAAAAAAAAAAAAGTTACGTTTACGGCGGAAAATGTCTCTTACGAAATTCTTTTCCGGAGAACAAAGACGAACTTAAAGCTCACTTGGTGTATCAGCAGAAACAAATAGGCATAAAGGAGTGCATTGCGTTGAGTGGTCGTCTCTTTACATTCAAAATGCATCACTTGGTTTACCGTGTGATTTCGGACAGGTTGGTATAACTGCTTAAGTGCATCGATTTGAAAATAAGGATTTTTTCCCCCATCACTCCTTAAAAAAAAAAAGGATTTCTACATAAATGCATATAAAGAGGAGAACAACACCGACAGTTTCTACCATCACTAGCATAGTAAGCTTAATACAATATCGTAAATAATACTAATAAGAAATGAACAAAGTGAAATGTCAACGCAGGAGTCACCCTGTCCCCCCCATCCCCCCTCCCGTAGCTCTCCACTGAATCAAAGTGTGTTTCATTCTGGGTAACTTGGATAAATGAACCTTACATCTTAGCATATTCATAAGAATCACGATTAAACTTTTCCTATTTCAATTAGTCAAACTACATGGAAAAATTATGATGGAGTCGAACCGGCGTCCGTTTCAAGGTCTTAAAGCTTTTTTTTTAAATAATACACTTCAGTATCAGGTTGATGAATTCTTAATGAGATCTTACTTGTTTCCAATAAATTCTTAACTTACAGTGCTATAGTTTTCCTAACATGCAACTAAACGTATGGATACAACCCGATGGCTCTCATAACCGATATCCGATTTAAACCACAGTTTCATCCGCTGACAACTCGTTTACATCTAACCTACTCATTCATGGCCTGCTGCTCAATAGGGGTTCAGAATTCACATGTTCAGCGTGGGACGGGACCTGTCAGGGTATTGTTTCTTTTCTTTTCCTATAAAATGAGCAGCACTGCTTTAACTTTTCAAGATGTGTCAAGGCGTTCGAGGAGATAAGTACATAGCTGGGATGTTATTTTGAAAAACAACAACAATAACACCTGAACCTTAAAGATAGAACTCTACTTCTATGGCTGGGTCTCTTTGGAGAGCTTTTGTGGATGCCCCCGGTTGCTAATCATTCAACACCGGAACACAATACGCCTTCATTTCACAGACACTGAAGACCTTCAGATCTGCACTCAGAGCCGTCATTAGCCTTTCTGGCTAATTACTGATTACTTTACACCCATCAACCAAATTCGGCGAAACCGTCGCCGTGCCGAGTTTGCAACTGCAAATAAGTTCACTGCTCATCTCTCATAAACTCTATTCAGGTTTGATTCTTTGGCTACATTTGACCTTTTTTTTCAAAAACAAAAACAAAACAAAAGGAAAACATGAAAAGTAGTTACAGCACTGGAAAGCATCAATTAGTGCCATCAAGCCCGAAACTCAACATTTCAAGATATGCTTCATCTAACTTTCTCCCAAAATGTGAGTAAATATGAAATAGTGAGCATGAAATAACCGCTACAGTCATTAAAGGAAAGGGGAAAGAAACATTTGGCTCAACGTGTTTCAATATTCAGAGTGATGAATGCATCGAGGGAGTCTGAGGTATCTCCCAACGTAGAATCCTCTTCTGCCTCACACTTCTCTCAGCCAAGTCTAATCTGTTGTTTATCTTTTTTTACTTGAAGTTGTCATCAGAATGAATATGGTGCAACCCCAACCACCAGTTCCTTCTGGGTGTAACGGCCAGAAAAAGGTCTCGGTGCTTATGTGTTGTGTTTGTGTGACAGTGGAGCGAAGTTTTTCTAAACCGCAAAAAAAAAAAAAATTGCCATGGCGGGAATACAAAAGCTGCTATGGGCAGTCCCTGTACCAGAGACGGATTTGTATTAAACATAATGAGGACAAGGAATTAAGCGATCATAAATGACTAATAACCTGATGAACACAAGCAAAGCAATTACTGTGACTGTTACTAATGCATCATCTCTTTTGTGCCCTCTTCGTCACTATAAATCCATAATGCTCTTTCAAGCAGACTCGAGACAGAAATGCAATGGGGGTCACCCGCATGAATCAAAGGTCAAATTCTGAATGGCATATATGATGTTCATGAATTAAATGGTCACCTCTGTTAATCGTCCCAGTATCGTCCTATTATTGCTTTTCCCTCTAATGTACATAGAGAATGAATCTTTTTAAGTTTCGGGAATATGTTACTACAAGTATGGGTTCTTTTGCAAGTTTGGATCTATACAACAGCATTTTCATAAAGGCTATTCATCGTTACAGTATATAGAAGTGTCTGCTTAAATTCTCATCTATATATTTGAAAGAAATACTAATTCGTTTACATAATATTTCTTTCATGTAGGGATCTATCTAATATAATTTTCAATCAAAAGGATCGGAGGACACGTGTATATATAAAAAAAATTCTCCCTCAGTCAGAAACCATTTTTTTGAAAATTTTCCCCACGAAAACTTTTGAAAAGGACATTTTCAGCTTGTAAAAATAATCAAGACCTCACTTTAAGCGGGTCTTCGTCCTGATGCTAACCGATAAGCGTTACCGGTTTACGTATTTACACGAGACGCTGGGGAAAACTTTTCCCACCACGTACAATACTCATCGACTTCCACAGCATCTGAACAGGGAGAATCTCCGGTAAAGACCTCTCTTTAACTAACCAGTGCAAAACTCAACTGTAGGTCGTCCGCATCGACTGAATGGACGAGAGGGCTCCCAAATTACTACAAGTAGCACTAACTTCAGGAAAAGACAAAAAGCCTCACAATACTAAAAAAGATGATAGGGAATCCTTATGTGCATGTCTTTTGAAATCCAAGTAGTATTCACCATCGGTGGTCAGTTTGGTTTTAATCAAATGCGTAGTTGTTTTTTTATATTTCGTAGTAAGGTGCTTTACTCTACATTTTAAGTAAGTGTAAGAGCCTAATTTCCTGAATCCCTCTTATCCCCTCGCATTCAGGTTGATTCACATTCTTTTTTCTCCAAAAAAAAACCTAAAACGGGACCTTAAAAGGTTGCTTCGTGGGGGTTGGGGGGTCTGTACTAAGTAAAAGGCCCAAGTTGCTACCTTGCAGCCAAATTGAAGGCAATATAACTCTTTAAATGATTAACGGAAAAAAATTAAGGCAGAAATCAAAACCGAACCAGAAATGAATTTGACACTTTCGGCTTAGGCCACACCGCTGTGCAAGTTCCCCATTCATAAAACACTCACTATCATTTTCTATTCTACATATGATAGAATTTAGTTGCTCTTTTTCCTCTGGGGTGTGTGTGTGTGTGTGTATGTGTGTGTCTGTGTGTGGGTGTTTAATATTGCTCCCCTCGCCATCCACAGCCAAACTAAAGTAGTGGTCTGCATGTAGCATCAAACCAGACAAAAGGGGGTGGGGGATGGGAGTCTGTTGTGTCCTTGTATTGGAGACGACAGTCCTACTGTAATTATTCATCCTGTTTGGAGACAGAAGCTGAGCTGAATTGTTGAAACACAAGGGAGACTGGCTGGGTCGCCAGTGTTCACTGGCTGCCAACACTGTCGGTCCAACATGTGGCAGCGCCTCACGCTCCCCACAAGACTGTCCACAAAAATCAAATCTGCTGGGGTTTTTTTTTTTTGCTTTTTTGTACTCTCTTCTTCTCTTCCCCCCCAAAACAACCCCCCTTCTCCTCTGCTCAGTCCTTCAACAGCTTTAATCCCCCTACCACCCCTCCCATTTTGCTCAGTCCCTACAAAATCCCCCGGCCGGGGCTACGAAGCAGGCGCAGAGGGTGTGTAATTTGATTCAGCGTGAGTGGAGGCTAAATGGGGCGTTTCCTCTGCTTTCCTGTCAATTACAATTGTCTGATTTCATTGTGGAAGCTCTAAGCTTGCTCCCTATTGGCTGAGGGCCTGGTGTCCATAGTGTTAGGGGTGGCAGCTGTGGGACGTCCCATACAGTGCAAAAATTGCGGGACAGGGGAAGGGGTCATGAGGTGATGGGGGGGGATTGTCCTCTCAGGGAGGTGGACTAGGTGGGTATATGTGACAAAGTCTCTTATTTTGTAGTACGTGAATTCATCCATTCTCCGTATAACGTACACTGTATGGCTTTCAGTTTGGAGCGCCCGATTGGTGTTTCTACTGATAACTGTAGGAAATCTCTTTCTGCTCCCGAGCCTCATTGCACAGTAGCTGCCAAATTCAGTGAGTCCCTTTTCTTTCAGATGCTTTCTTTTTTCCAAAGTGTTAGGACAAAGGAGGCCCCTCTCTCCGGTAGGGATATCTCACAGTAGCAATGAAGGGAAGGAAAGGGAGGGAGGGATGGAGGGAGGAAAGGAGGGGGTCCTTTTTGCCCAGCTGCATCCAGACTGGTCTGACTTGCCCCCCTTCAACCTCAGAACAGTAGGGTGGGGAGGTTGGAGGCTCACTGCAGGACCCTGTGCTACCCACCACCAATCCAACCCCCCCACATCCCAAACACTCGGTCCGCACCTGGACAGGCCCATTTGCCTAATTATCAATGACTAGCTGCAGGCCATGTCCGAGTTGTCCAGGACCAACGCTGCCACCGGCCCCAGACAATGCAACCCCACTCAGGGAAGCAGTGCATTGTGGGAAGGCAGCCCAGTCATTACTGCCTTGGAAAGCCAGCAATCGAACTGTTAGCGCAGGGGGGCGGGGTTGGAGGGAGGGAGACAAAAAAGGCCACTCCCTAAGAAAAGAGCTAAACAGAGGCTAAAGGAGAGCTCCAGCGTGAGGTCACTGCCACAGACCACCACCAAACACCTGCTCCTGTCTCCTATTGCCGTTCCACTAATTACAAGGCAGACAGTGGCTCAAATACAAAGCTGTTACCACAGGTGACACCGTGCAACCACCATTTACGTTACTGTGCGGTGTTAACCGTTTGAATTTCGCTCCACTGCTGATTTAAGACCCCCCCCCAAAAAAACCTCCTCCCCATTTGACTCGTTCTCTCTCTTATTTACACCACCTCAGAGAAGTGCTTGGTGACCAGAGCGACTCTTTGTTTTCATCCAGTATCGTTCAGCGATTGCGGCTAAATGACCAGACCAGACAATAAACCACCGGTACGGTGGCTTTGAAACAAGTCCGTCGGGGAGACGGATTGTGAAAGAATGGCCAACTGGATGAATTCCAAGGCTTTCGGTCTCACAAATTAAATCAGTGCTTAGCGCCAGATAGGGACCGCATGCTTTTCAAGTGCCACGAGGAGAAGGCTTTGTTGAATCCTTTCAACAACCTGCATTAAGTAAGGTGTATCCAGGGTGGGACTTACTGGGTGGAACGTTTGACCAGTATTTACGATCTAGATTCTCATCTGTCTGTGTAATAAGGGCTCCAGCAAAACAGAAACCAAATGCTATTTATAACTAATGGAATACCCTATCCCCCATGTATTGTTAATATGGTGTCCTGTCAGGTATCACCATGAACTACTGTATGGGGATGGTTATTCTGCTCGTCACCAGTCTGTTCTTCATTTTGATCAAATGAAAATGTCATCCATTTTGGACCAGTTATATCAAAAGACAATCAAATTTTCAAGATAAAAAAACATGAATTCAACTTCCTGTCAGCTTCCTACATTTTAAAGATATGATTGACAATCCTATTTGAGACCAAGATGATTGTAAGGTGCGATGAATTTTTTTTCCTTCTGATAATAACATACTGACTTTCTAGGTCATTCAGGTGCAGGTTGGGTACCTCGACAATCATCCCACCTTCCTTCCATATAAAACCACTTAATAGTGAAATTAAAATTTTTGAATAATAAAATGTTCACATTACTATCTACTTCTGCCTTCACTGTTTCGTGAATGAAAAACAGCAGCAGTACAAAAAAAACGGAAAATGCAATGTTCTATACTTCTCTTATAAACAAAACTTTTATAAAATATATATGCATATATATATATTTATATATAAAAGAAAAACTTAAAAATATTTCTTATAATTTTTAGTAAAGCAAGCAGTGCTTTCTAAAATATCTGCTTGGTGGTTTTTTTAAATTTTTCTGTAAAACAAACAATACGTATAATAATAATAATAATCATAACAATAAAATGCAAATAATTATCGAACACTGATGAAACAAAATGATAAAAACCGACGAGGGATTTTTCTTAAGAGAATATCCGGATGGCCTGTGTGACCAGCGTGTGGCACACGGGGCACTCCGGGTGGTTGAGCTCACAGATTCGGATAGCACACTCCATGCAGAAGAGGTTGTGGCCACAGGGCACAAGGGCAGCCGTCACTTTACTCTCGAAGCAGGTCATGCAGTCTCGCACACCGGCC
>OMLC01030654.1:0-12381 GCA_900302585.1 Regalecus glesne
AGCTAAAGTGGAAAGTATAATGAAATGTGCAATCTGACCACTTGACAAGCTGCATTCAAAACTGAGATGTTGAAATTAGATGTAAACGCTCATAAGGGGTACTTGGTGTTGAAGAACTTGCGTAGCGTCCACCCTACACCTTGACTCTATGAAGATCCAGCTCATGTCACTATTGTCATACACGCACATTGTAGATCTACTGCCTGCCAAGAATGGAGAGGAATCGACCATGCAGTTCTTGCTGGAGGTCGTGGACATCCTCACAAACTACATCCGGAAGACATTCGACAGGTCCACCAAGGTGCTGGACTTCCACCACCCCCACCAGCTGCTGGAAGGCATGGAGGGCTTCAACCTGGAGCTCGCCGACCAGCCCGAGTCTCTGGAGCAGATTCTGGTGGACTGTAGGGACACACTGAAATACGGGGTCAGGACAGGTGAGAACAAAGGAGACTGGAGGCCCGGTGCAGTAAGGCGAGGAGAGCTCGGTGCGATCAATGACGCTCATTAGTCTACATGCTGGTGCAGTGATTACAGATAAGCCGGCCCCTTTCAAATTCTCCCGTGATTAATGGCGTGTGTGAAAAATGCTTCTTTGTTGTCTCTATGTAACCGCTAGCGTGTTGAAAGAAGTGACCCGGGACAGGATGGCATTTGGAGGTGGTCTCTGTTCATTTCTCTCCGACGCGATCGGCACAGAGCTATATGCAAAGTTACATTCAGTGTATTAGAACACACTAAAACATGCCTGACGAGAGAAGTGGGTCAAAGTGTCCTTGAGCAAGACACTGTTCCCCTAACTGATCTGCCCTGTGATAGACTCACGGCCGGTCCAGGGTGTTTCCTTGCCTTTGGCCCAGAACACTGAGGTTGGCTCCAGTTCCCCGGCAACCTGACTCCAGATAACCAGTAGATAGAGGATGGATGAATGGATAGATGGATGGATACATATGCACATTAATATATATATATATATAATAAATATAGTGCACCATTTTAACAGGATGATCGACTCTGTTGCGTCCATGTCAAACCCAGGTCACCCCAGGTTCTTCAACCAACTCTCCACTGGATTGGACATGATCGGGTTGGCAGGAGAATGGCTCACTTCTGCAGCCAACACCAACATGTGAGTGCACAATATGACTCGTTACGTCACATTACCATTAAAGATATAAACGTACTTAGACTGGTGGTTTAATCTGGAAAAAAACAGTGTGTTTGATTTGTAGATTTAAATTGAGATCAACTTTTATCATGAAGATAACAAGGAAAATCCCAAGTGTCTGATTGGTCCACTGTGGAATGGGCTGGGTTAATTTGACCTTTACCCTGGGGTTTTGCTTCTCGTTTATCTATCTTCTATCGAACAGTGTTCTGGTAGATCAGGGTTTTCAGCAAGGTGATTCCCTTCAAATGACCTATTTAGGGTCTCCGGTGTACCTTTAGCAAAAGAATACCCAGAAGGCCTCCTGAGCCATTCATGCAAGAAAATCAAAGGTGTGAATGAGGAGATATCCGAGCTTTCCGATATCATCATTGTTGAAGTGTGCCGCGGCTGTGGCCAGATAATACAGCCCTGCAGGCAAGCCAAATTACATATTGATTTACATTCACAGTTTGCATGGCGTCTTTGTTTTATGTAACGCTGGTTTCGTGAGATAACGGCACGAGAAAAAGAACCCCACCCCCGAGATGGTCCACACGCAGTAAGAACAGCCATCATGGGGATTCAGAGTTGCTGCTGAGTCTATGTTAAAACACCATGTTAACCTCCAAAACATCTGGGGGGTTTGTGCTGAGCCATATGAAAGTATTGAGGCAACAGCCCCCCTCACTGAGAGCCATGTGAGACTAACAGCCAGGGGATAATCCACATGTGGGAGAAACAGGATGCTGGTTCCTGGTCATGTCCTCTCAGGATATGATGTCACGATCCAGTTTTCCCAGGACAAATGTCTAGCATGGATGAGGCCGTGGTGTTCCTGGCTTAGGAAAATGATGCAAGAAGATTTGTTGAAATGCAAATCTTACACTTTCATATATATATAAATACACATATATTAATCTGAAGGCCAAAAAGCTATTGTAAAACATAATTGATGGGATCCTTGCCATAATGGTCCATCTCCGAGATATGACCCCTAAGGTCTAGAAGTCAACAATGCCTTTGAGACTTAAGACATTGGTAGAGAACAACTGCAGCTTCATTCCATTCATCAGAAGTGCTCTCCTAAATCCTGTAGCATGCTGTCGGAGGGTCTGTTTACATCATGGAGTCTCCGGTCTGTGGCGTTTCTGTCACTTCCCATGAGAGATGCTGCGTGTCATGGGCTACACACAACACCGTGGATGACTTGTGCCAAAGCATGGGGGTCAACATATTCACTTGTATATTCGTAATTCACGTTCATTAATTACTCCATCAGCCGTAATTACCCCTGGCAGTTTATTGATTGACATGAATTGACGAGCACATGGAGGATTTACATAATCTCGGTTACTGAGCATCACCTACATGACTGACGGTGGGAAATTAATTCGGGGCATCTGTGACCGGGTGTCTTGCTTGTCCTGTCCTTGTACAGTCGCTGAGCCTGTCCCGTGGAAGGCGAGGGACGTGAAAACGACAATGGTGCGAGGGAATGTTGTGATGCATGGTGCCGTTCCACTGACTTCCATTATCTTCCAGAGAAAGATAGCGGTGTAATTAGCCAGGCGTTGGTCCGACAATAGATGAGCCAGCTCTCATTGCCATTGTAATAAGGATGATCGGGCTCCTCTGCTCCAGGGCAGATGGTCTTAATAACCTAGGACTAGTGTTTTATTTTGCAATGATGGTATGAGACAAACTGACTCGTGTATTTCCCATTGGAGTGTCATGTCTTTTGGATTATATTTGCACTGTGTGCAGCCATGCTTATGACTCTAAAGACACAGATGTCTGGAGTTTTATATCGCGGTTCCTTCCATATTCCACCTCTTTCTGGGATTCCCTTACCTGGGTTATTGAGCATGCATCAAGACCTATCCCACTGATGGTTTCTATGAACAATGTAAAGATGAGGGCTCTCCGACCTATATTCTAGATGAGATTTATATGAAAATGGCAGGGGTTGTGGTAGCTTAGCAGTTAAACACGCACATCAGGAAATGACACGTCAGACGTCACGGGTTCAATCCCACTGTGGGGTGTCAGGAAGGGCGTCCGGCCTTAATCCTCCAATCTTCATCTATGTCTGTGTTTGCTACACTGTGAGCAGGTTTTTTGTACTTTTAGAGCGGCCGGTAACTGACAGTGGCGTAGCTCAGGAGGTAGGGTGGTCATCTAGTAATCAGAAGATCGGTGGTTTGATCCCCAGTTCCAGAATTCTCCAGACCTCATCAGTCTGGAGAAGAGACTGAAGAAGTCACCTGTCGGAGTGACGAAACCTTTTTGAATAAACTTCTGATCCAGTTGAGCTGATTCCCCTCTTTTTGTGATGGCTGTGCTAAGTTTCTCTGCAAGGTTCCCGAGTACACTGCTGTAGAGGCAGCAAACCCCGACTCATTCTAGTGAATGTGTGAGATTTCCCTTGAAAATGAAAACGCGGACCAGAACTGACAGCCTGAGTGTGGAGGTACACTGACAAATACACCAGAAAGCTCAATCACAGAGAAGTGAGTGCTGACGGGCAGAATGAGAGTGAAAATTGTCCGTGGGTTTGGTAGATTTGGAGCCGTGGCGTGCACTGCAGCGGTAACTGCTTGCGGGTCCAGCACAAAACACCTGTCGGTGGGCTGTCCCTCTGGCCTGATTTTCTTTACAGGGATCATTGTGGGGGCACACTGGGGAGTCTGGACAAGGTACAATCACCTGCTTCCAGCCGACTGTTAAAAACAGATACGACTCCCTGGGCGGCCTCTTTGCAGCGTGGATACCGGTGCATGGTTTGTGTGTTATTTTGAGTTGCAGCGAATGGTTGCTTTGATACATGCTCAATAGGGTGATATTAGTCTATGACTTGTCTTAAACCCGGAGTTGGTCCCTGAGTGCTGCAGCTGCTCACTTACTCTACACAATCGAATGAGTTTAAAGGATAACGGCAACTTTGATTACAGTGACAAATGAACAATGCTTCTTCTTCTTCTTCCTCCTCATTTTGGTGGGGTTGAGCTTGGTCTGCTGTGTCTTTCAGGTTCACCTATGAGATAGCTCCTGTCTTTGTGCTCATGGAGCAGCTGACCCTGAAAAAGATGAGAGAGATTGTCGGCTGGCCTGATGGAGAGGGTGACGGCATATTTTCTCCGGGTGAGAGCCAAACCAATTATCAAGTACGACACCGATTTGACCTGTGGGACAGTTTACTATTTCAAGACTGCAATGCTAATGATGATTAACACGCCAACACGTCCTCGTTGGGATACGTTGTAATGGTGGCGTGTTCGAGGCAACAGTAGCTCAGTGGTAGAGTGTGTGTGTGCTTTGGGAACGGACAAGCCAGAGGCTGTGGGTTTGTGTCAGGAAGGCCATCCAACCTTAATCCCTCGAGCTCCATCTAAGTCCATGTCCACCCCCACAACATGGAGACTAAGTGTGACACATAAAACATACCTCTCACTAATCCACTGACTCTAATGGACTGCCAACCTGTCCAGGGTGCTTCTACGCCTTCCAGCCAATGATTGCTAGGACAGGCACCAGCGGGTCCATGACCCGACTTTGGATAAACAGTTGACATGACATAACTTATCCATTTTCATGATTGCTGTCAGATGGGACTTTTCAAGTAAAGAAGATGATACACGAGATAGGGTTTTTCCATCTACACCACAGCAGCCAAGTAGGAAGACCTAGGGAGGGGGTGATGAGGTCTGAGGAAGAAGCAAAGCTATAGTGAGTAACAAGCATCCATGGCAGAAGATGCTCATAGAAGACCTTTACCAACAGATGCTACAACATCAGCAGCTAGAACTCGGGATCAGCTATTATTTGTGCAGTGGGGAGAATTGGCAAAACACGAACGCAACTTTGAGTATCACCATAACACTACTAGTGAGTCAAGTAGAAATGACTATGTTCCTGATTGAAGCTTTAAGCACTAGGTGTGTCCATAGAAGTGGACAGCCAAAGTTATCCTGTCAAACCCAGAGGGCACAGCTCTGAGTCTGTATTTTCTACATGCTTTTCTCTGAAGGAGGAGCAATATCCAACATGTATAGTGTGATGATCGCCAGGTACAAGTTCTTCCCTGAGGTCAAGACCAAAGGCATGTCGGCGGCCCCAAGGCTCGTCCTCTTCACCTCGGAGCACGTAGGTCCAACAATAACCCTGATCTGCCAGGACGTACACCACTTGAACAGTGCTGTTGATTGGAAGCTGATTGATATGCATGCCTCCAATGTGAAAAGCGATATAAACTCAGAACAAATAAACATCCCAGATGAGCTAATAATCATACCCAATCTCTGTTCTTAAAGAGCCACTACTCCATCAAGAAAGCCAGCGCAGCCCTGGGCTTTGGAACAGAGAACCTGATCCTTCTGAAAACCGATGAGAGGTTTGCAGATAAGGAACACTGTGATGATAAAGCAAAGTGGCCAAGTCAGTTAGCTTCAAGTTTCCACTGGACTAGAAATGTCTGTTCTTTTTCTGTAGGGGGAGAGTCATTCCTGCAGATTTGGAGGCCAAAGTCATACAAGCCAAGCAGAAGGTAAAGTATCAAGTTTGCAGCACAGCCACCTTTGTTTCGAACACCTTGTGTTGGGTGAAACTGTACCAGATACAGTAATGACTTTACAAGTAGAGCTTCCTACACTCACTATGGACAACTGCGGTAGGAAACTGTGAAAGGTGCAAGAGCAGCAGCAAGGTATCCATGCTCAGCGAATCCACCTAAAGATGAAAAAAAAAGCAATTTCAGAAGGGTTAATACTTATGTCTGCACAAATGTGCTGCAGCTTGACCGAACGCACCAACACAAAAACACAATCTCTGGAGCCAATTCTTACATACAGGCAGGAAGAAACAGACACGCAACTCTGCCCTGATAATGGCTGAATAGTGAATTACCTGGAAGATGTATTTTAACTCGGTGCTTTTTGATGCTCTTGGTTTGTAGGGGTACATTCCATTGTTTGTGAATGCCACTGCCGGTTCCACGGTCTACGGGGCGTTCGACCCTATTAATGAGATCGCAGACATCTGTGAGAAGTACAACATGTGGCTTCATGTGGACGTAAGTATGTATTGACCATCTTTGGGGGCAAAAATCGATGCAGGCTTGCACATAGCTATGCATCAACCTTATTCAGCCATTATGACCATCATGAGCTTCACTGCCATCGGCAACACTGACAACATAATCATAAATCCAACTCATGTCAACTCTACAGGGTGCGTGGGGAGGTGGTCTGCTGATGTCCAGAAGACACAGGCACAAGCTGAGTGGAATTGAGAGGTAAAGGAATCGGCTTTTCACATAAGGATTATTTTGACCATTCAGCGTACCATTCCTATTTGAGCCTTAACGCATGTGAAATGTTCATTATAGCATGAGAAAAGGCATGATGGTGTTGCATTTCTGATCAAGTCACATGACAACTTCAATTTCAGCATAACAAAAAGCCTCTGGTCTCACATCAGAGACTTGATTAGATATGTATGATAACCGAAACATGCAGTATGGGCTCTGGGTGAAAATCCGAGATACTTACTTGGGATCACTGTTTCAATATCTGTACAGGGCCAACTCGGTCACCTGGAACCCACATAAGATGATGGGAGTCCCACTGCAATGCTCTGCCATCCTAGTCAGAGAGAGGGTATGATTAGGTTAAGTTCCCTTCACAGTCCTTTCTTGACATATTTTCTCTCATATACATACACACATGCGTGCACGCACACAAACGTTCCGTTATTAGTCTCTGTTCATTATGTCTACACTTGTATGTGCTGCAGGGGATATTACAAGGATGCAATTCCATGTGTGCTGGCTACCTCTTCCAGCCAGACAAACAGTATGACGTGACGTATGACACGGGTGACAAGGCCATTCAGTGTGGGCGGCATGTTGATATCTTTAAATTCTGGCTCATGTGGAAAGCGAAGGTATGCATACCATAAACTGGATTGTCCCCATAGTCAGGATGCCAAGATAACTTTCGTCTGCACTCCATATATTCATCCGTGTTTTTGCATCTTTCCGAAAGGGGAGTGTCGGATTTGAGCAGCATATTGACAAGTGCCTGGATCTGTCAGCCTATCTCTATAATAAAATCAAGAACCGCGAGGGCTACGAGATGGTGTTCGAGGGAGAGGTGAGAATTCCCTCTTCTCATTTTCAGCAGGTGCTTGTTTCCTCAAGAAAGCAAACCTCTTACAATGGAATGGGCCAATAAGCTGTCAGATCACTGAGGTATCAGGTGAATATAAAGCAGAACCAATTTACTGTTGTACTCAACAGTGTTGGCTGCAGTGTGAGTCGTTGAGCCAAAATAAACATAGAGCACTGTGGTATTTAGAGACAGTGTGATGAAGCCTATTCAAAAGAGAATGGAATCATCATAATCATGTTTTGCTCTCTTCTGTGATAAACAGGTCACTAAATACGTAAATGTGATTTTGCGTTGTTGAGCGGTCGACATCTCCATGTCAGCTGAGATGTCCACATGGAAGTCTGACCTGAAAACAACAGATCTCACAATCCGCTTTATGAATAATGTTCCCATTTTCTCTTTACAGCCACAGCATACTAATGTATGCTTCTGGTACATTCCACCAAGCCTGCGTGACATGCAAGATTGCCAAGAGAGGCGGGAGAGGTTGCACAAGGTAAAATAGCTTTTACCTTATGACTTTCACACAGTGGATTGTATAATGATTGTACGTCATTGAACAACCAAGAATGACAAGAGACATCTTGAATCTTGAACAAACTTGTTGATTCATCACCCAGAATTGTCGGCACACAACATGTTATTATGTTTGGTTTTTTTGGGCTTGTTCTATATCTGATCAAGTAGACGCACTAATGGTTTGATGGAAAATGGTCCATACATTAACAGGATAAATGTTAACTGGACTCATTTTTCAAAGGTGTAAAAACCAGGTCCAGAAAGTAAAAATCCAAACTGTGTTTTTGCTCCACATATTCTAATCACCCAAAATATTTACAAGGTAAATGTTCTTCTTTCTTTTGCAACAGGTGGCCCCGAAGATCAAAGCAATGATGATGGAATCTGGAACTACTATGGTTGGTTACCAGCCTCAAGGAGACAAGGTCAACTTTTTCCGCATGGTCATCTCCAATCCTGCAGCTACCAGGTCTGATATTGACTTCTTGATAGATGAGATTGAGCGACTGGGGAATGAGTTGTAAGTAGCACACCTGTATTGTGAAAGATACAGCCCGTTTTAAAGCATTTTTTGTCTTTTCCAACTCTGAAAGCCCCTCGGCTTGGCTCATATCCCCCTTTCAGTGGATTTTACCCATTAGGTGTTTCCAGACAACATGCAAGTCTGCATACCTTTCTTTTTCTATTAATACAAGTCAAACCTTGAAAGAATCATTCAGTCTTACTTGTATTCTTGCAACTTGACATTTATGCGGATATGAACAAATGTTTCTGGCAACAGATTCTGATAATGGCATTTTACTGACTGTAATTCTGGTTCCTTTCTTCATAAATAGGAGTGGGGCAAAACTGAAAGGGCACGGGTGATTCTTCTTGGCATTGAATGTGCCATTTAATTATTGCATAGTAGTCTATTCAGAGATCGGCATCGGAAATCAGAAAAATAAAAAACGTTTTAGATTTTTTTCACAACTGACAGAGCACAACGGAATACATGTATGGTGTAGACATATAAAGTATGAATGTAAAATATATAAGATGTACTGACTGTTGGTGCTTTGTGTTGTCTATGTAATGATCAAGCCAGAAACACCGGCATATTGTACCCTAACTGTTCATTCCCTTTGATTTTACATAGGTGGGGATGTATAAAACAGTCACTGTTACAAGTACTCTCTTTGATCGCTGTGTTTATAGAGCTAATGAAAATTTTGTGTAGATTGTGTATAGTATTGTTACATCGCTTTTTGTGACGGATGTGTCCTAGTTTTACAATAAGAAACCCCATTGAGTAAAATTTAGCATATTGTGTGTCATAGAAAACTCACTTTATTTATATCGTGAGATTATGAGTGTCAATAGGTCACCCTGATGTTCAATGCCATTTGTACTGTATCCCCATTTGTATATAGAAACTCAAAATGGATATTATCAAAATGTTTTGAAGAACATTGAGGTCTTTTAGTGTATTTGTGAACCAAAGAAGAGTAAAGTAACACATATGTACATGTATGTATGTGTATTGCCCTTGAAATAACACATGGATAAATTAGGATATTTATATGAAAATATTTAGCTTACCCTATTTCATCCTTAGTACAACCTATGTTGTGTAACTGTGCTATGTCATTGTGGATCTCACTGACTGAATGTAGAAGTGGATATGTGATATGTTGGGTGGCTGGATTCTGGCAGTACCACAGCTACTCTCGGTTAATGAAAATAACAATGCTAAACTACGGCCTATGGGCCATTCTTGCCCCAGGGACAGATGATTGTTTCAATTCTACGTGTGATTTATCTTGGGGACCGTTAATATTTGCGTCCAAAGAACACGTGGGAAACACCAGCCACACCACCTACGTTGCGTCATCCAGGATGCAAGGGAGGCTGTGCGACTGACTGACGCTATTAAGCAGCTAAAATTTGCGCACTGAGATGACGTAGGTATGCGACACGAAATGCAGCAATTGGACTAAGTACGATTGCTCAGCCACTGTCAGATGATTTGGCTATTTCACGTGAAAAGATGAAGGTAGTTTAACAGTAAGCCTCTTAAATTAAACTAACTTAATTAAGTAATAAGTCTAAACGAAGACAAATGTATTTCCTGCACCGTAAGTCCCTGACGGTTCGCTGAAAGCTAACGCTGAGGGACTTGCGGGGCAAATTCAGCGCTTGCTGAATTATATGTGTGAAGTCAAGATTATTTAAATCGGATCATCCGGAAATGTTTTATTCAAACTATTTTGTCTTCTTGGATTACGTTACAAAAAAAATTGATATTCTCCATCCCGGACACGGTGTATTGAAAATAATGAATGTATTTGTGTAAAAGATGCTACATGTGAACGCCCCCTTAGATTACTGACACTATCTGGATTTATTGTATGGCATTCTATGAAGATGGTCTTTCAAGTTTGAACATGCTGTATGGCGAAATATACACATATTTTCATTTTTATTTGCTCATTGGGTAACATGTCTTGTTGTCCTATATTTCAAAGAGCATATTTTGCTTAAATAATACATCACATGCAGTTTTGTTATACTGTAAAGTGAGATGTTGAACCACATCCCCGAATGGATGGGGTGGAATTTTTTTTTGTCAAGTTCTAGGCACTTTAACCTCATGCCATTATTAGCAAAATATTACTGTTGTATCTAGTTATAATAAAGATATAATATTTAGATCT
Source organism: Regalecus glesne (assembly GCA_900302585.1). Classification (NCBI taxonomy): domain Eukaryota; kingdom Metazoa; phylum Chordata; class Actinopteri; order Lampriformes; family Regalecidae; genus Regalecus; species Regalecus glesne. The sequence goes on from OMLC01030654.1 coordinate 10,533, forward strand.
TTCATGGGGACTGTTTTGCTTGATAGGACTGGATTATGTGACCCATCACCTTGGTCTTGAAATTTGAAAATAAATATGCACCTCTTGAATCTGTTTCATACACCACTCTATGGCCTCCAAGCCAGAGGTTCAATCCCACCACAGGGCGTCAGGAAGGGCATCTGGCCTCAATCCTTCACACTCCATCGATCTTTGCATCCACCCACACAACGTGGGGAGTAATCCTGACACATAATAATGGACCTGGACCTGGTGCCTCCTGACATTTTCCTTCTGACCTTTCATTCAGTAATTCACTTGCTTATTGATTCACCCATTCATTTAAATTACATTCATGTGTGTTTTGTTATTGATATTAGTTGTGAGGGTTCACTGTGTATGGGCTAAAATATTTTTTTTTCATTTTCAGCGACAATATAACTTAAATTGTATTCAGCCTTGGATTCTCATTCATCCATCAGAGTGAGTATGGCTGCATCACAGAGATTGGAATGTGTGCTAACAGAGCGAATAGATGGGTAGACATTGTGCGTACCTCCGTACCGTATCCGAGCTTTGGACAGATATATGCCAAAGAACTCTAGTACATCAAAAAAAAGTTTGCCAAGTGATAAAATAATGAAGCGTTCTGTAGCCAGCCTCACATCCTCTTCATGTCATAAAATCATGCAAGTCTGTGCCAAGGACGCCGTATGAGTAAATGTATGAGTTTTTGCAGGGCAGCATGTCTAAATCCTTGCAGTCAACCCGACTGTCACCAACCATACCGGAGATTAATCACCTTGGGGAGACTTTTTATTGGCCGATCATCTTGCAGCTGAGAACCTCCTCCCCTGCATCCACCACCAGATATTTATCATAAAAAGCATTAGACTGTGCTCTCTTAATACGTTCTCTTTTCAGGGTGCCAATTTCCAGGCTCTGTTTTATTTCAGCACAGCCATGCAGGACGCTGGCTGTCTCCATCGTCTCTCCTCCCTTCCTCCCCAGCTAGACGTTGCTTCTTTGTTTCATGGTTGAGCGGCGCGATCATTACGGGCCTGATGTTGCTCACCACTCAGCAAAGTTACAGGAAACAGAGGGTTGTAGAAATCCCCTGTTATAATGAGATAATAGAAATCATAACCTCTCTCTTCTAGTGCTTCTGACAGGGAAGCCTCCTCTGGGCTGGTGTGCTGTCCGCAGATGGAGGTGATATTACCAGAGGTTAATTGTGCCAAAGTGTAATTACGTGGCTAATTTGGAAGCAGGTGTCTAAGAATAATTGAATGCTAATGAAGGTCAGGCCCATAGCTCCTATAGCTGCCACAGTCTGGTGGCTCTCAGGGTACGAGTCAGTGGCCCGCCCACGCTGGCTTACACACAGTCACCTCACAAAGTGTGATAGATGTGCTCCGATCAGACCCCACTCATCAGTGTTGACACTCGTGGTGTCTGTTACAGACTCATAGTGTGGTGTTTGTTTGGTACCGTGTCACCCATTCCTGGGGAGCCCCAGATTAACCTCTGCACACGCACCCTGATGTCTGGTGTTGCTGATGGAGCCGATGTTGAATTGTGTTTCATCACCTTTACAAAGAGTCAGCCCATCAGTTTTGATTACAGGCGTCGTTTAACTTTAAGCAGACACACATCCTGCCTCTCTGTCTGTGTCGGGATGGTGTGTGTGTGTGTGTGTGTGTGTGTGTGTGTGTGTGTGTGTGTTTATGTCAGAGGGGGGTGTTGATTGCTTGCTTGCTTCTGCATGTCTGGCATATTCTTCTGTCCTTTTGCCCTACTTCTCTCTCCTCCTCTCCCACACAGACTCACACACACACACAGAGCTTGTGGCCGAGTACGAGTGAGGATA
>OMLC01030661.1:4156-14448 GCA_900302585.1 Regalecus glesne
AAAGACAGACAGAGAGAGAGAGAGACAGAGAGAGAGAGAGACAGAGAGAGAGAGAGAGAGAGAGAGACAGAGAGAGAGAGAGAGAGAGAGAGAGAGAGAGAGAGAGAGAGAGATCCCTTTTACGTGTCATGACTAGTCCCCACGATGTGGACGTGGACATGAACATTGATGGAGCTTGCGGGGGCTTAAAGCTGGACGCCCCCTCGCGACACCCTGCGGAGGGTTTGAACCTGCGGCCTCTGGCTCATCACTTCCCAGAGTGCACGTTCTGGCACTGAGCTACCACAGCCCTGAAAAACAGCTGTCAGTCTCTGGAGAGAGAGAGAGAGAGAGAGAGAGAGAGAGAGAGAGAGAGAGAGAGAGACAGAGAGAGAGAGACAGAGAGAGAGAGACAGAGAGAGAGAGAGACAGAGAGAGAGAGACAGAGAGAGAGAGAGAGAGAGACAGAGAGAGAGAGAGAGACAGAGAGAGACAGAGAGAGAGAGAGAGAGAGATATGCACACTTTAAATCCTCAATCCTGCAGGGGAGTCACCATTTCCAAGAGTCTTACTCAGGAGGATTGGCAAAGAATGACAAAAAGCTAGAAAAAGTAATAGAAATGTGGAAGAGAAACAAGAGGATAGTGGTGGAAAGGCAAAGAGATGAAGAGCAACATGAAGAGCAGAGAGTGAGATAGAGAAATGACAGGCAATGAGAGAGACAGGAGAGCGTGCAGGACACAGAGGAGAAAGGATAGATGTGAAAGAAGAAACTTTATTTATTTGTTATTGTATATACATATAATGAAAGTTGTTCTCCGCATTTATTACGTTCATGCATGTCTTTTTGATGGTAGGAGGAAACCGGAGCATTTGAAGGAAACCCATGCAGACACGGATAGAACATGCGAACTCCGCACAGAAAGGACCTGGGATTCGAACCCAGGACCTTCTTGCTATGAGGCAACAGTACTAAACACTGGGCCACCATGCTGAGACACAAAGAAAAGAAAGAAAAGAAGACATGGAAGCCACCACATGGCGCTCAGAGAGTAGTCAAGGATTTAGCGTCTTGCTCAAGGATATCTTGACATGCTTTCTGTAGTTTGGGGAATTGAACCTATAACTTTACAATTGCCAGACGACCGCTCTACCCACTGAGCTATGCCGCCCCCATGAAAAGCTTCCTCCAGGTGAGGCTATACATATGTTTATGCATATGCATACGTATGAGAGATCAGATGATCAGATTTCCATGTTTTAAACATAATTGGAAAGCTTGGAAACTACACTTTCAGAATTTGTGAATAACTCAAAAGGCCCTCGGGATTACATGTGTCTCCAGATTCTGTGTTCAGTCACATATGTATCAGAACAAAAGTCAATTTTACCAGTGTGTATGTCAGTGTGTGTGTTACCTGTCATATTACAGTAGACAAGCTGAGGTCTGATTGGCCCACTGCCGTCCAGATCAATGAAGTAGTGTCCTGACGTGTTTCCTTTGTGCTTGTATGCCTCACAGGACTGCTCATATAAGGCTGAACCCAGAGGAGAAACAACAAAGTTAAATAAATCACAATCACCCAATTGTTCTCCTTTGCTATGTCTTATTGTGATGTTTTATAAACTTATTGAAGTGCCCTCCCTCTCAGACACACAATCCCAGCCACATACATTTAACACATAGACACATGCTTGTTCGTGTAGACAACTGCACATACACATGAATGCGGAAACATAGAAACAGACAAAAAAATACAAACATGGTCCCCTCTACCACCCAACACACAGAAAACCTATCTACATACTTACTATGACCTCTTAAAAAGTAAGCATTAGCTAAGGCTTTAATAATAATTATAAAATACATGGCGTGGGGACCTATATGCAGTTGAAACAGAAAAAGTTACTTCGATGAATGGTGAAATGTTCCTCTCAATAAACATTGTGCCCAGATGAACTGTTGATTCAAGTTTTTGTGACATCCTTACCTGGATTATTGAGCGGGCATAAAGACAAAGGACCAAATAGAAGTCATCAAATACTCACAGCTGTGACAAGTGGCCCCGCTGTGTCCACTGTCGGAGCAGTTGCAGAGGAAAGTGCTCCACGACTGATTACACTTCCCTCCATGTTCACAGTGATTAGGAGAGCACCTAGGAGAGAGGCAGAGGCAGACAGAGATGAGGGATATGGGGACCGCAAGTGAAAGGAAAAGGGAAAACAGAGAAGAGACGGACAGGAGAATTCTTGTGTTTAGAATGACACCCATGAAATAACTTCATTTGAGTGCTGTGTTATTAGTGATGATACATTGTTTTCAATGTTCCTTGGTGGAAATCTCAACCTTATTAGATTTCTTTTTAATTACTTTTAGTCTTATTAAAACTGTAATTTGAAATAACATTTCTCAAATAGTCCCAATGTGGATATAGTATAAATTCTGTATAATAGAGCTGCTCTTGCATACTCTTAGCAAATGCCATGCTACCCCTTTCATAAATAATCTTTCTTCCCCTCAGTAAGGCTGTCACATGCTACCTCTCATATTTGTAGACTTAAGCTAAATAATTTACTACTCTCTCTATACATAGAAATGCACATCCCCCATGGTTAATATTCAGAGGGGACCACACATGTGCACCTCTCTCTTGCTCTCTGATCTGTATCTCCATGAGAAATACATCAAGTCAAATTCCTAGGTTGTGAAAACTACCATATAAAAGACATGTTCTAATTCTTTAGGTAATCCTAGCCTTGTATCTAGAGCAGCAATGTTGCAGGCTCGCTGAAAAATAGACAGGGTAAATGATTGAAAATCCTCTGCTCTCCCTCAGCAAATGTTGTCACTGTCCTGGGGTAAGGTGCCTAATCCCAGCTGAGCTGCTCAGTTGACAGTCACAGGATATTGCAATGTGCAAAACATAAATGACTGTTTGTAAAGCTTGGTGATGGTGGGAAAAACAGCTCATTAAAGTCCCCCAACATTTCACACCCAAAGGGGGTCATGCATTTTATCATGAGGATGAACAGATTGGTAGTGCAAGCCTCCTGTGATTCCACTGAAATGGAATGTGGTGTGGAAAACAATGATTTCTCAGACACAGGTGAAATTTCTACCTCGGTTTCTTGACAATGTCATTCATTAGCAAGAGGGAGTGGGAGATAGCAATATAACACACAAGCACATAGTTTATGCCTCCCTGTCATTTCAATAGTATCATCCTGTGACAAAGCTGGGTCAGCCTTGTGTCTGCATTAAGCATGGAAGTTGTTGGCAAGAGAGATAAGGAAACAAGAAGAAGGGACCAGTGAGATGGAAGGAAGGAGAGATAAAAGAGAAGGGTTAAAGAAAAGACATGGTCATAGTAGGAGAGAGGCCAGAGGAGGAGAAGGTACACAAAGGACACACTTGGATGGGAGAAGAACAGATGGAGGGAGTAGGGAGTGACCGAGGGAGGCTAAGGATGGATGGAACTATAGGGGGACTGTGTAAACACGTTGGTAGAGGGAAAATGAGGTCAGTGAACTGTGACTGGAGACAGAGAGAGAGAGAGAGAGAGAGAGAGAGAGAGAGAGAGAGAGAGAGTGAAAGGGATGAATGGATGGTGGGAACAGACACAGACAGACAGACAGACAGACAGACAGACAGACGGACAGACAGACAGACAGATAGCAATGCTTTTCTGTGCAGTCTGACTAAATGTGTGTATATGTGTGTGTGTGGGGGGGTTAGCACTACAGGTGGAGAGGGCATGAGGAGAGAGTGAGATGATTGAAAAGCAAAAGGAATCCAGACAACCTCAGAGCCAGATAGAGCTGGGTGAAATGGCAGCTATTCAAAGAATCCTCTGACAAAATGGGCTGAATAGCACCCAAGGCCTTTCACAAATAAGAGAAAAGCTATTCATCTACTTCGTTCTGCTTCTCCCCCTCTTTGTTTTTACACGGCTAAGAGCTCAGTGTTCCCTGGCGCACTGGAAACTGAACAGCTTTTATCAAAGGCCGGGCTATTTTCATTGAGGCCACCTGACGCCATGCAAACCAGGGTCATAATAGTTAGTTGCCTTGGAATTACTTTGGAAAAGGATGTCCCAAAAACCAAATATTGAATTTCAAACTCTACAAAGCACAAATTCATATTCCACTAAACATACCTGAAGCTCCAACAGATCAACGTTGATCACTCTGGTCATTCGGGCCAGACGTCGCAGGTTCAAGCCCACCACGGGGCATCAGGAAGGGCTTCCGGTCATAATCCCCCAAGCTCCATCTGAGTCTGTGGGGTCTTGTCGGGACACGTAAATATGGCCCCCTCACTCTGGCGATGTTGTGGTTATCATGGACTCAGACCAGCTTCCTGCCAAGCATAAACACAGAATTCACTGAGGCATTGCTCAAACACATTGCACCTAATGACAACCCATAATTCATACCGACATGCTCAATCACTAGCAGATACATATGGTAGTGATAGTAACAGGAGTAGAACAGCAGTAGTTTGAAGACAGAGGAAAGAAGTCACGAAAAGGAATAAACATGGCAAGGAGAAGTCGAACACCCTGAGATGCATGCCGAGGAGAGGGCGAGGAGAGTAATCCTCTTTTTTCCCGCTGCACTCTGGACTGCTGCGCAAGATGCAGGGATTTTTAATTAGATAAGTCCTTTGTTTGCTCTAATGTGGCTTACCTCTTAGTGTTTAGTTCATTACCGTGAGGAAAGTTCCACTGTCAAGCAAATGATCCATGAAATGAAAGCCAGCTGGAGGAATATGCATTTCAATACTCTCTAAAGAATTGTATAGAAACTGGATGAACAGCATAAAAGTAAGATCGCTGAACCCTGACGGTCACACAATAATGTCAAACATGACATGAGGTAAAAGAGCCAGCAAGGCTCCACTTTTACATGTCACGATTAGTCCCCATGTTGTGAGGGTGGACACGGATTAAGATTAAGGTAGGGATTAAGGTAGGTGGTCAGGGTTAGGGTATGACTCCACGATCCGACTCCAAATAAGCGGCTCAAAATGGATGTATGATGGAAGATTGAGGCCAAATGCCCTTCCTGACACCCTGCCGTTATTTCGAACCTGCAGCATCTGGCTTGTCAGTTCTCAAAGCTCGCACTCTCCCACCGAGCTAATGTGATGCAAAAAAAAAATGGCCAAGTCTGCATATCTCCTGTCTCTGAAAGCAGGATCATATATACCAGTGGGCATTGGTGGAGTGGGATAAGCAGAATTGCATTCAGAAACATGTTCAAACCTCTAAAATAATTATTCTGAGTTATGAGGACAGGAGAAGGGAAAATGCATCCAATTCATTTCCCCTGCAATTCAGCGAGAAATATTTTCCTATAATACTTCCCAATGAAGCCCTCAGACTGTTCAGTGCAACACTCCGTGGCTGTAAGTAGGTTGAGTGTCAAAACAGATGCATTTTGCAGCTGCTATGAATTCATCCAGAATCTCCAAGAATTTGCTAAGCTACAATAGAAAAGACTGTTCAGTGAGTCACGATTTCCTATAGTGATCAATCAGGTCTGTTTACTCCTAGGACTGAGACTGTCCTGGTTGCTTTTATGAATATAAATAGAGAAACAGATAAACAGAGAAATCACAGCCTGATACGGCTGCTTGAACATATCACGTCGTCTCAAAACAGCCTGATGGACCTATGTTGTTTCACGGGACATCTCGTCGAATCCTTATCAGATCAATTCCTATCAGAGTCCAGAGTGATGGAAGAAATCTACCCACTATTCAAGGTGATAACTGACAGGGACTTGGAGAGGGGTTTGGATCTGACAACAAAATATTTCTTGTCACCTCAAATAACCCAGAAATAAAACCATTCTGCAGTGGCCTTGGGAGGACAACATTTGAGCTCAGCTTCCATTTGACAGACAGCTCTACACACGTGCCAGGCCTCTGCATTATGTCTATGGAGAAACATGCATTTGGAGTCTCCATGTCTGTCACCGTGTCGGAGGTGGACCCTTTGTCCTTGAGATCAAAAACAGATGTTGCTTGTTTTGTTTTCCCAACGTCAAGTCGCTGGAAGACATGGAAGAAGCCTCAGCGCTGTTTACGGGGAGACAAAGTATGCCATTTCTGCACAGCTTGAGTTTGTGTGAGACTCATGCCTGCATATAATGGAATAACTACATGCATGTTCATGCATGCAGTGGTCGATTATAATGATATATGTGGTGCAATGATAATATGAATCTCTCTCTCTCTGCCACATCACACAAATGATCATAGCCCACTAGACTCCACCCATGGGCACATGAGATAAGTCGAGAGCTATTTTCACAATGTGAGCTCATTTAACAAGGATAAACACTTCCAAGCCAAGTCAAATAATCTCATGGTTGTGATTTGATTTTTTTTTTCCAGGGGATGCCTTCTCTAACACATCAGCTATAGAATATTGATGTTGGGAACCACGCAGTTTAAGATCTCCCTGATATGGTCATATCAGTCGCATATTGAACAGTCCCACTGGCCTTGTGGCCTGGGGTGTTTGGTTAGGACTTAAAGGCCTTAGCGTGTTAAGGAGCAAACATCAGGTGGAATTAACAAGCAACACACAACTGTGAGGGTTTTATTACTCACCAAACCAACTGGGACATTATTTCCTCTCTCATTTCCAAGTAAAGCTACAGTGATTGTTCTTTGTGGACTTTTTATGTACCAGCGCACCCCCCTAGCTCTTCACATGGCTGCAACAGATGGACAGTGTAAATAAATACAATGATGATGATAAAAATGATAAAAGGCAACAAAGGGAGACTGACTGATTTTCAGAGAGCGTGTGTAGGAGTAGCAGGGAATGGCATTTTGGGTTTTGGTGTTTGTTTATTCCACCGTGCCTATTTATGGTTGCCCCAACAAGTATAAATAAGCCCAAAAGAAAGCTACACAACAGACAGCAAATTTTCCCTTTCCTGGCGTGTTACAGAAGATGAACCAAATATGGTCAAGGCCTGACAGTGTGTGTGTACAGGAACGGACAACTGGAGCCCACTAATCCAGGTGGATAGCTATACATCTGACCTGGAGACGCTTCCCAAGCAGGCCATGTGAAAACTACACCACCTGCTGGCATCCACCCCACCGAGCGGATGAAAACATTACCTCGGCCTTAACACGGGGTCTTCAGGAGCTCGGTTATGTACACACGGTCATGGTGAACTCTCTGGGTTCTTAAGGACCGTTTGTTTTGAAGCGCATGCAGGAGGGTTTTCAACGCTATCCCTAGCAAAGAAAAAAATCATCAGGTTCCCCTGTAGTGTGTTTATCCAGATTTACAAACCGGTCTCCATTAGTTCCGCTTCCAAACAGGTCAGCCATCTGTCATGATGTCGACGTGGCATCGCAGGGCGAAAGCGTTCCTTGAGGTGGATCTGTTAGGGTTTGGTAAGCTAGTGCCCTCTACGTTAACAACTGTGACATGGAAACGGATTCGTTGCCCCTGTCCGACACGAACACTGGTTATGGACACGGTGGGGCTAATGGCCGTAGCTTCCCTGTGACATGAGGAGTATAGGGCGATTCTACGTGCATGTGCAGTGTGACATGCTAACAGGCGGCTAACAGAAACGATAAAACTAGCCCCGCCCATCTTCACCTTTCACCCTTCACCCTTCAACCTGGGTGGTTGTCAACAGAGAGCACAACCCTGTTTAGAAGTGTCAGAGGCAAGCCACATTATTATTATTATTATTATTATTGTTGTTGTTGTTGTTGTTTATTAATAATAATAGTAATAATGGATTTGAATCCACCACGGGGCATAAGAAAGGCCATCCGAGCTTAATCCCCACACTCCATCCACAACAACATGTAAAATGGGCCTCTTAATAACAAAAATAACATCCATCCACTGTCAACTGCTTATCAGAAGCCGGGTCATCAAGGTAGCTGTTCCAGCGAGGGACCCCAATCTTCCCTTTTCTGGTCCACATTAAACAAATAAAATGTCAGTGGCTCTGTGATCTTTATTCCTTAAACTGGTCCTTTCATAGCACCAAGCCATAATATTGTCAGAGTCAAACTACTCACCTCAGACTTGAAGTGAAAAAAAGCCCAAATGTTTGCTCTTTTCATATACTTTTCATAATTTGTGAAACTTTCAGGGCTTAAAATGTAAACCAGAGTCATTTTTGATGACTAATCATGTTCCATTTACAATGAATGATCATGTCCCATGAGAAGGGAGACAAAAATTAATTACTGTTCCAAAACAGACCGTTACATTTTTCAACTACTATAAATTACCAGAGGAATTTGCTTTTATCAAAGGTCCACACAGAGGAGATAGCTCCTGTAAATCTCTGCCGCGAATGCTGGCAAGATGAAAATGAGGACTAGACCGAGCTAGTCCACCACTTGAAACCATGTCTTTAAAAAGAAATCACTTTTTAAAAAAAGACATGCTCCCATGTCTTATGTAATTCCAGATTTATATCATTTACCCATGACAGGGAGACAAGTTGATCCTCTTGAACTCGAGACAAATCCTAGCAAACCGAACACAGGGAGATGGCCCGTCACAAAAAGTTGGACTCTCCATGAAGATTGTCTTTCACTCTTTATGAGGAGGGGGGTCATTCAAAGTACTTGGCAGTAGAACCGGAAGTGCTTTGTTATTTGAACAATCACAGTATTCAGCAAAGATAAATGAGCCATAAAATACATTTCATTTGAGTGCAGGTCTTTCCCCAGATATAAAGAGATATCTCTTATGGGGCGATCATATCTGAGCACTCTGCTGGATGGCTGACAGGGGGAACAGACCTCTAATGAACAGTTGGTGAAGGGCTTGTTGTCTCACAGTATGAAGAACCTGGCTCCCAAGGTGGTCCTATGGAAACCTTGATCAGCATTGAAAGTCCAAGAGGTGGCTGCGGGAGCTGCTCATGAAAACCTTTGGTCGGTGTCGGCCTCTTAAAGCTACGCAGATGTAGTGGGTGGAGCTTCACAGTTGTAGGGGGGTCTTGGAAAAGGTGATCGAGGGAACCAAGTCTGTTATGGTGAACCAACACTGATGCTAAGCATTTACAATTCAGTAGTTGCTGGTGTATGAATTTGCCATGCAATTGGAAGATGGTAGCCTGCAAATTCTGTCCTAAAGGTCAATGGTTCAAAACTATGCCCCCAAAATAAATGCTCAGCAAGCATAAGGGAATAATTGTGTGGACAAACCTGTGCCCTGTGTCATCTAATTCAAGGGAATTAAAGTTTCAAATAGTGCTTTTTGGTTCGAACAGATGCATTTAAATATCAACACATCTGCACAATTAAGCCAGACTCCATCACATCTGCACAATTAAGCCAGACTCCATCACATCTGCACAATTAAGCCAGACTCCATCACTGCAGGTGAGCTTCCCTAAGGACCGTGTTGATCCAGACCACATGTTAACTGAGCACACAATACCAGCATATGTGATATTATTCAGAATAGTTATTCACCAGTTAATAATCTATTAATGAGCTCATTTAAGTCAAGCACGAGTAGCTTTGAGATCCCTCGGCTGGCACAAGAGTCCCAAAAATATATAAAACTACCTCATTTCAAGTATTTTCGTGATATTCAAAACCTTCAGGATGAGCATAGTAGGTAATGATTAGTGCAAAAACACTAAAAAAATGGTGAATCTAATATCTCTATGCCACGTTCATAGCATCTGCAGCCATCACAGGTTAAGTAGTGGCTAGAGCGAAATGGGGTACGTTTCCTCAGAAAGATTAAGAAGAATTGCGGAAATGAAGACAAAACCCTTAGGATTTAAATAGCAACCACACCATAGTCCCTTATCCAGACCTCGCCGTGAACATCACGATAAGCTCCCAAACCCGCCTCGCGGGTCTCTCTCTTCTCATCTTGTCGGATGGTGCCAAAGGCTGTCCGGGGAACCTCTATCCAGATAGACGTGATAAGTCCTGGAGAAGCATTGATTAACCACAACTCACAGTGCTGGCATGTCTGCTGTGGAGACACATCCTAGATAAGACCAATCATGGGATTTAATGAAACCATGACCAAAAATAGACATCTCCTTCATAGTCAGTACCTGTCACTGAGGAGAGTGATGCCATCTAAACTTTGTGAATCCGATAATCCTCATCTCGCGGGTTTGATCTCACCAGGAGGGCATCCGGAAAACGGCAGCATCTGACCTCAACGCCCCAAGCTGGGTAAAGGTGAGGCATGTGATGTAAAGTGCTTTGAGTGGTCACTAAACCAGAGAAGCACCATATATGTATATATATATATTTAAAATCAGTCCATTTACCATGT